>JAJJWW010002080.1:237500-442293 GCA_023531295.1 Papaver armeniacum | reverse complement strand
AACACGAGACACGAGAATTTTGTTGAAACCACAAATGCGAGAAAAACCCGGGCCTAAGTCCAGTTGAACACACCTTTGTATAGCCGCGCTAGACTAACCTACTCCAAATTAGCCGTCACCGGGCCCTTAGTTGAACCCCAATCAATCTCCCACCTTTGATCCAAGGTAAGTTATGCTCCTCATCTACGTGATCCAGCGAGGATCTTTACATACTTGTTCCTTAGTGACCTCACCCCACGACTAAAGAGTTGCACACTGACCCAAGAGAATCGAAGACTTCAATAAACACGTCCGTATCACACGGAAAAGTCTACGAGAATAGATAAATCCGTCTCCCACAAAGAATAAACTCTAGAGTTTGTTAGAATCTTTTGATAAATCCAAAGGTGAGCAAGGAGACCAGTAGATAACCCGAGACTTCTATTCCACAGAAGAGCATCCTAAGTAATTATCGATTTCACCTCCACGATAATCTTAATCGGCCCGGCGAAAAAGGTATTCGCGGAATCACGAAGCGATGGGAAGGCGAAGTGTTTGTGATTTCATTTTACTATCTTGCCTATCGGAGATCTCAAATCTCAAGCCGATTATTCCCAGTGTACTGCGTGCGATAGAAACAAGCAAGATCGGGTGCTACATGCTACAAGAAAAGTAGTATGTGAGTGCAGGCTTCGCGAGTCGATGTAAGTCTTTCGAGTCGTTAACTTTGGTTTAGAGAAAAACCAAGGGTTAAAGGAGAATGGAAACTCTAGCTTATGCAACTAGTATCCATGGTAAAAGGTGTGGGGATTAGGTTTCCCAGTTGCTAGAGTTCTCCTTATAGTCTTTCAAATCGGGTTTTGCGATCAATGTTAGCTTAGTAACAAAGCATTCCAATATTCACCGTTAGATGAAAACTTTGATTAGATTCAAGCTAATATTTCTCAACCATTGGATGAAACCTTAGCTTGTTACACACAAATAGAAATGTCAATTTTGGGTTTATGTAGTTCCCAAACATTGACATTTGTTGGTTTAACAATAGTTAACCAAATGGTTATCCATATGAGCAATTTCATATCAACCATATTCTTCTTCACCATAACTAGTTCAAATGACTCAAATGAAGTAGTTAGGGAGTTGTTCAATTGCTTAGATCTTATGTAACTACACAAGACACAATCGAAGCAAAAGCGGTTTGATTAAGCTCCGAATTGGTTCATGAACTTTATAATACGGTTTGCAAAAAGCATTCCTTAGTTTATATAAACATGAGTTCAAGAACAACCCGATTTCAGATATAACCTACTTTCAAGTTAAGCGGTAGGTTCGGACTTAAGCTCGGAAGAAGGTTCTAAAACTCGTGAAATTCTGCGAATTGAGAACTTCCGCAGGTTAGCGGACTTGGCTGCTTGGCGTTAAAGTTTCTCTTGATCAACAAAGTTAGCAAACTTTGGTTCAGGGAATAAGGACTTATACATATATGTGTTTACTGTAACAATGCTTATATCCTACCAATGGTTATGTAATCTAAACTCTCATTTCAATCATTGAAACATTAGGAAGGAAACGTTATCTGACCGTTATTCCACAGGACCATTTTAAGTCGAGGCAATTTCCAAAGTGATTGAAACATATCATGACATTAAATCATTTGGTAAAGATGAGTCTAGTTAAGTGAAACTTACCAACACATATTCGAGAAATAGATGGCGAGTTAAACTCGGCTCGAAATAACAAATGTGTATAATGACAAGTCTATACATCTAAGCGACTTTTGTCTCAGAGAGTAGGAGATAGAGTAAAATAGACTTTTGGGTAACGAGATAAGTTCAAGTCTCCACATACCTTTTAGTGAGTGAAGTTCCACGAGTTCCTCTGAGTAGTCCTTCGTCTTGTATGATGATTGCCATGGGAGTTCTTGAGCTCGACTACCCACTTTCTATCTAGTCAAGGACCTTTAGCTACAATAGGCCACGAGAAATCAAGACTTATAGTTTTGATCACTAACATTGAACAAACATGCATTGAGATAGCAAGCATGCGAGTTCGACTTGAGCAGTGCTCTAACAATCTCCCCCTTTTGCTCAATCTTAGTGACAAAACTACTTAATGCATATGGAGGACATGAAATAAATAAACTAGCTTTTGTAGCTCCTATTCCACATGCCTAATCTTGAGCATTACTCAAGTCTTCGTCGCTTCGAGTCGCTCAGGCAGTCCCCAAAGGTTTATGCAGTTGTAGCTATCATCGTTTGTTGGGAATCCGTGGCTATAACAGCAAGTAGAGCAAGAGTTCTCAATCATTTGTATGTCACAGGTGTCATGAATATCATTACAGCAGTAATCGAAAGCCCACGATTGTATCACAGCCCCAACAGCAGTACTACTTTGGTGATATGTCACTCCACCTTGTAGTCTGATTGTCTCCAAGTCTCACATGAAACCACTCCCCCTTGCACTAGTGATCAAAGAAAACCATATGTATTTTGTAGTGTGAGCTACCTTATTAGATTCTCCCCACTTTTTGCATCACGATAAAATTGTGCGAAAGGTTACGAAACAGAGATCCTAGTAGAGATTTCTAAGAAGACATTTGCAAATGACCAAAAGAAAGAAACACATATCATCTTATTTAGAATTGCGATCATAAAAGTGAATTCAAATGCATTTCATCAAAGGAGTTTAAAGATACAAAGAGGCAACCCATATATTCCAGACTTCACTCCCCACAAAGATTTGGAAATTAAGCACAAGTTCAAAAGAACTGCTCCCCATAAATGTCATTCAGGAAGGAACAACAAAGGCGACCTTGCTTTTACAAGAAAGGAAGGATTTCTTTGAATATAACAAATCACATACAAGTATGATTTAGTCAAATACTCAATTAAATTAACCATAAAGTTCATGATTAATTTAATCGATAATGCTAAACACAAGTGAACTTATGGAGACTCCAAAAATATTCAATTAGATTAATCACAGAGAACCACCAATTAATCTAATTGAAATACATAACTCAAACTAATTACAAAAGTAATCAATTTAATTGGTCATACTAGAGCATAAGAGAATCTATGGAGTAGTGTAGGATTTCCTGCAACTACAGCTATAATAGGCTAGAAATCAAGACTTATAGTTTTAATCACTAACATTGACAAACATGCTTGAGATAGCAACGCATGCGAGTTCGACCGAGCAATGCTCTAACAATATCCCCCTTTGTCAATTTTAGTGACAAAACTATTAATACATATGGAATACAAAAAATAAATAAAGTAACTTTTGTAGCTCCTATTCCACATGCCTAATCTTCAACATTACTCGAAATCTTCGTCACTTCCAAGTACTCCAATGATCCCAAAGGTTGTAAGTTTAGCATCATCGTTGTTGAAAATGCGTAGCTATAACAACAAGAAAACAAGAGTTCTCAATCATTGTTATACAGAGTCATAGTATCATTACACAACGTCAAAGTCCAATTGTATCACAACTTCAACAACAATACTATGGTGATATGTATCACTCCCCCTTTGTCAATACTCCATCTCACATGGAAACCACTCCCCCTTACATAATGATCCGAAAACCATATGTATTTGTAGTGTGAACTACATATTAATTCTCCCCCTTTTGTCAATAAAATTGGCAAAGGTACAAGAACGGGATCCTAATGAAATTTCCGAAAGAGACATTTCATGACCAAAAGAAAGAAGCACATATCATCTTATTTAGATGCAATCATAAAGCCGAAGCTAAATGCATTCATCAAGGAGTTTAAAGATACAAGACAGCCCTATAATATTCCACAGCCGCACTCCCCACAAAGATTTGGCAATTAAGCACAAGTTCAAAAAGAACTCTCCCCCATAATATGTCATTCCCGAAAGAACAACAAGAGCGACCTTAATTTCAAGAGAAAAGAAGGATTTCTTTGGACATAACAAATCACATACAAGTATGAATTTGAATCCAAAATACTCAATTAAATTAACCATAAGAAGTACATGATTAATTTAATCGATAATGCTCAACACAAGTGAACTTATGGAGGCTCAAAAATACTCAATTAGATTAATCACAAGAGAACCCATAATTAATCTAATCGAAATACACAACCAAACTAATCACAAAAGTAATCAATTTAAATGGTCATACTCGACATAAGAGAATCTATGGAGCAATGACTAAGTTAATCATGAAAATAATCAACCCAGTCAAAAACGCTCAAACATAAGAAGACTTATGGAGTTATAACTAAATAACCAAACAAGATGATTAATTTAGTTCAAAAATGCTCGACATAAAGTACCTAATGGAACAACAACAAAGCTAATCATAAAATAATCAACTTGGTCGTTTAGTGCTCAACATAAGACACATTACGGAGCCTCACAATAATACATAAAATATGGATCAGGGAAGATCAATTACTGCGGAATACACAAGGATTCATTCTATTTTCCATCACTATTTGCACAATGACAAATAATAGACATAATCCTTGAAAACAAAAGATTTTAACCTATCTTGCGTCAATAATTGACAATATAGGCTTAACTTTTGTATTTGTCAGAAGTCAATTCATTCCTTTATCAACATATGAATATCGACTTATGAAAGACTTTACTTTTGACAAGATATGGGACAATCATAGTTCACGGACACAAACACACATATCCCATAACAATTGCAATATATAAAACCATAAAGATTAATACTGCAAAAAAATCATCTTCCAAACAAATTTAGAGTTTAAACCAATAAATCTAAACACATGAAGGTGAAAACGTTGGACATAGCTATGTGTAATCACAATAATGGCTATTCCAAACTCTAGTTATTCTTCTAAACAAAAACAAGAAAAATAGAATATTTACTAGGCAAATCAAAAGAAAATCTGATTTCGTTGAGAACCTCATATCTTTCAATGAATCCATCAAAGAAGGTGTCACTTATTTCCTTTATTCTCTTGACCGTAGACACACCATGTTCGTGAGTTAGTACGCAAACTTAGCGATCAACAACCCGGGCAAGCTGTCTAGCCTTGACGCAGTCCATGATGAGCTTCTTTTGATTCCGTATCAGAATATTCTGATTAGCGAGGATCCTGGCCTGATCATCTAAGATTTGGTTTATTTGCAGTTGAAGATTTGCAAACTTGACCTTTGAATCGTTCTGAAAACGAATTAAATCCTTGATAAAATCATCGATCCAGGAGTTGTGATCCTTCCTTTCAAGTATCTTATTTAGGACTAACTCTTGAATTGACTCACGTTCTTGAGCGTCTTCCTCCATATCAAGATGCACAATCTCTTGAGATTTTGCAGAGTTCTCCATATAAATTTTAGTTAGGGATGGAAAATACACAATATAGAGTAATATATATATATATATATATGTGTATGTAAACAGGAGAAGGAACCTCTTGTTTTTGGAAACCCTGGGAACTCATGAGAGCAAGACACGGACGTTTGTGTACCGGTCAGCACACACAAAAAAACATATATAAAGATAGTGTACAACATACTTGAGTATTTCTCAATTATTATCCTTGCACCTCTCAAGTTAGAAACAAGGAAAAGAGTACCTGAGTTCAGGTGGTAGAGTGAAAGATAATCCCACTATGATCATTGAGAAAATAGTTGTACATATTATCTGTCAGTCTGATTTTTGTGTTCTCCGTATTCCTTTGGTTGACCTTCATCCCAGAAGAGTAAGACACAACTTGTTTAGCATATCCATCGGAAGGATTTCTCTTGGGACTAAATCTAGGACCTCTTGCAATCGGTTCAAGAGGATCAGAATAGATAGGGATCCATTTTCTAGACTTAGATTTACCATAACCAGTCTTATAAGCACAGGGAATGCTTTTAGTAGCACAAGAATTTATACCACTAGACCGCACTTGAACCCTGTGATGACTTCTAGGAAGAAGATTATATTTATAAGGATTCTGGTATTATGTGGGCATGCGATTCACTGCATTAGTCGACTGACTATTTATTCCATTGATAATGGAAAGAAGCGAATTGCGAAGTTTAGAAATTTATTTCCTCCTGGCAAAACAATGGATAGCATAGTGATTCTTTTTCCCACAGAATGTACAGATTCGTGGAGGAGAAGCAATAAATGACACCTGTTTTAACTTCATAGCCATATGAGAAGATTGTAAGTTATGTAAACTTTTCTTGACACAATCTTCTACTGGAGGACTTTTCTTCATGTGTTGAAATTCATGAGAATTAGTTTGTACAGAAGAACTTCTCCTTAAGACAGAGTTTTCCTTTTCCAAGGACCTGCACTGTTCATGGGCTAAAATAAGGGATGCGCTCAGTTTCTCTTTCTCAACACGAAGTTTGTTAAGATCTGATGAATGCGTCTCGATCAAACATTTTTCTCTATTTGAGTCTTCTTTAACAATATCCTCAAGAACACTAATCTTTTCTCGTTGTAGAGTAGTTTCCTGGAGAAGTTTTTCAATATTCTTAGAGAAGGACTCAATGATGTTATAGGCAATGATGTTATAGAGATGTTATAGAGCTCAGACTCAATAAGCTGATCATGATCCTGAAAATCAATAATCTCAGCAGAGTTTTTTGAGATTCTGGTGAGCTCCATTTCTGCTTTTGCCATAGTGCCCAATGTCTCATCGGAAAGAGATATGTTGACACAAGATGAAACAATCTTTTTACCTCGGGATTCGGAAGAATCAGCTAAGGAGTAATCCTTTGAGGTATTCCCAAGACATTTGGCATAGTTAAAAGCTTTTGAAGACATCTTGGTATGCGTAGAAGAGATTCTGTCCTCAGACTCAGACTGCCACAAACACAGACTTGTAAGGTCTTAAACGTGTTTTCCTGCTCTGATACCAATTGAAAAAGTGTGGGTACAACAACCACGCCCAATATTTCGCTTAGCAATCTGTACGGACAAACTCCAATATACTTTCTAGAGAATCAACTAGACAGTCAGACTCAATCTAGAGAAAAGTATATCAAAGAGTTTATATCTCAATCTCTCGATTTGATCTTTACTCAAGCAAATAGAAATCTTCGAGTCTTTATAAAAGAGAGATAACTTGGATGGTACCAAAGACCAATATCCAAGTGTCAATCAATTTAAATCAACAACCAAAAGGTCGGATATTCTAATTTATTGAACAAAGCACAACCTGTGATATTTCAATTATATAAACATATATAATGCGGAATAGAAATAACACGAGACACTGGAATTTTGTTAACGAGGAAACCGCAAATGCGAGAAAAACCCGGGACCTAGTCCAGTTGAACACACACACCGTATTAAGCCGCTACGGACACTAGCCTACTCCAAATTAACTTCGGTCTGGGATCAGAGTTGAACCCCAACCAATCTCACACCGATCCAAGGTACGCTTATGCTCATACGTCTCTCGATCCCAAAGCAGATGCTACATACTTGATTCCCTTAGCTGATCTCACCCACAACTAAGAGTTGCTACGACCCAAAGTCGAAGACTTTAATAAACAAATCAGATCACACAGAAAAGTCTACTAGAATAGATAAATCCGTCTCCCACGAATATACCTACGAGTTTTTGTTCCGTCTTTTGATAAATCAAGGTGAACAGGAACCAATTGATAACCCGCACTTATGTTCCCGAAGAATAGCCTAGTATTATCAATCACCTCACAATAATCTTAATCAGCGCAGCGAAAAAGGTATTGCGGAATCACAAACGATGAGACGAAGTGTTTGTGATTTCTTTTCTATCTTGCCTATCAGAGATATAAATCTCAAGCCAATTATTCCAATTATACTCGCATTTATAGAAATAACAAGATCAGATCACACAACTACAAGAAAAGTAGTATCGGTCTGGCTTCACAATCCTAATGAAGTCTTTAAGTCGTTAACCTGGTTTAAAGAAGAAAACCCAAGGTTAAAGGAGAATCGACTCTAGCTTATGCAGCTAGTATCACACGTAAGGTGTAGGGATTAGGTTTCCCAGTTGCTAGAGTTCTCCCTTATATAGTCTTTCAAATCAGGGTTTGCAATCAATGTTAGCTTGGTAACAAAGCATTCAACATTCACCGTTAGATGAAAACCTGATTAGATTCAAGCTAATATTTCTCAACCGTTGGATTGAAACCTTAGCTTGTTACACACAAATGAAATGTTCAATTTTGGGTTTATGTAACCGTTCCCAAACATTAACATTTGTTGGTTCAACAATAGTTAACCAAATGGTTAGCCATATGCGCAATTTCATATCAACCATATTCTTCTTCACCATAACTAGTTCAAATGACTCAAATGAACTAGTTAGAGAGTTGTTCAATTGCTTAGATCTTATTTAACTACACAAGACACAATCGAAGAAAAAACGGTTTGATTCACTCGAATCGGTTCATGAACTTTATAGCCACGGTTTGCAAAAGCATTCCTTAGTTTATATAAACATGAGTTCAAGAACAACCGATTTTAGATATAACCTACTCAAGTTCGCGAACTGGGTTCGCGGACTTAATCTCACGGAAGGAGTTCACAAACTCCAACAGAAATTCTCGGGTCGAGAACTTCCGCCAGTTCGCGGACTGAGTTCGCCGACTTGGCTCACGCCATATTCCGTTTCTCTTGAGCAACAAAGTTCGCAAACTTTGGTTCAAGGAATAAGGACTTATACATATATGTGTTTCCACAACAATGCTTATATCCTACCAATGGTTATGTAATCTAAACTCTCATTTCAATCATTGAAACATTCTCAGAGGACGTTATATAGCCGTTATTCACATACCATTTTTCTTCAGAGTAATTTTCAAAGTGATTGAAACATGACATGACATTCGTCACTAGGTAAATAGAATTTGGCTAAAGCGAAAGCTTACCAACACATATTTCGAGAAATAGATAGGCGAGTTAAACTCGGCTCGAAATAGCAAATGTGTATAATGAAAGTCTATATATATCAAAACGACTTTTGTCTCAAGAATAGGAGATAGAGTAAATAGACTTTTGAGTGACAGATAAGTTCAAGTCTCCACATACCTTTTAGTCGATGAAGTTCCACCAGTTCCTGGAGTAGTCCTTTGTCTTGTATGATGATTGCCATGGAGTCTTGAGCTCAACTACACTTTCTATCCTAGTCCGAGACCTTTAGCTATAATAGGCTAGAAATCAAGACTTATAGTTTTGATCACTAACATTGACAAACATGCTTGACATAGCAACGCATGCGAGTTCGACCGAGCAATGCTCTAACATCTTATATACGAAGTTCAAAAGATAAGCGTTATACTTCGTATTGTATTCCTTAATACTACGTCTAACTAGAGTATAATCATTCATGCTTCGCAGTTTTGTTTTCAATATGCACGACTTGAAAGATACGTTAGGGAATGAAACAGTTCAAGTCAAATATTACTAACCTCAAGTGGAAGGATGATGTCATCGTTGTAGCTCCTTACTTTTTCACTTCTTCAAGTGTTCGTAATACTTGTAATGTCTCATATCCTAATACTTTCAAGCTAACTTATATGAAGTTGACTCTAGTACATAATCAAACGACTCTTTAAATGAGTTTTGGTTCACTAAAATATGACAACCAAACTTGACATACCAACGCTTGGTGGGTTCAACCGAGCTATGCTCTAACAAAAATCATCCATAGTAGCACTTTTTTTTTTTTGATCGGTAAAGATAAATATATAGATCAAAATAGGAGAAGGTACACAAGGTTCGTACCACCCTCAAGGGTTACAAAGAAAAAAACAAGAAAAAAAGATAAAGAATGTAACAGACTACTTCTCAAGTTACGAGTGCTCAAAATAGAGTTTTGGCCAATTTGCCATTACATCAGTACTTTTTGGTCCATAAAATGTGGATCACCACAGAACACTACTTCATAGGAATTTCCATTATACAGAACACTGATATTTGTCGTTGTATAGTAACCGGTGAATATAGGAACTGGGAATCATCGTTAACATGGACTTTAGGTGACGATTTTGCCTGTTGTGAACCCTTTGTGAACGTCCATTAATATGACTATAAGAACACTCGGAAGGTAGGAGTACATGATATGTTTGTGACATTTGAGAACAGCTGTGATTACAAACTAGACCACAAAAGTTAGGATTTTAGAAGTAATCAGGAGGCAAACCCATGTGTATGATTTCTCGATCTCTCAATCGTTCTGACATGCGATATTTAGAAAGTAGCCAACACTTCCAGTAAAGCACCCTTAAATTTTGACGTGATAGACGGTTTTTATTAATCTACAACACCAAATTGATTTTAAGAAGTGACAAACAAACATGTCGGGACGCTTAAAAATTTCTTTATGCATGATATACAACATCAATACAGTTGTAAGAGCTCTCTAAAAACGTAGGGCATAGTATGTTAACATCAACATATAATGTGATTACTCACTTGACCACACAAGGTTTAGAAAAGCAAGGAGGAAAACTCATGTGATGCATGGCGCTCATGTAATAGACAACCAAATGTTTCTTCACCAGTCCTCTATATATATATATATGGTCACCAACATCAGTAGTACTTCAATCATCCAACACTATCAAGATTTCATTTCTACAACTCTACCATTCTCGTTTGTTCTATCAGCCTTTTTAAGAAAAGAAATCTAGACCTCCGTTCTTGTTCAAAAATTCGTAAGCAACATGGGTTTTAAATTACCTGCAAAGATTTTAAGGCGATCATTTTCCAATGGAAGGAACGTCGACGCTGAGATAGTTCCTAAAGGACATTTCACAGTTTATGCTGGAGATACTCAACTCAAGAAGAAATTTGTGGTTCCACTATGGTACTTGAACCAGCCATCGTTCCGAGACCTTCTAAGTCAAGCCGAAGAAGAATTTGTGTTTGATCATCCAATGGGAGGGCTCACAATTCCTTGCAACAAAGAAACCTTTACAGATGTTGTTTCTTGGTTAAATTACTTGTAATCAAACCCATATAGGGAGACAACAAAGATCTCTCCAAGTTTTGTATACTAGGGTCATGCTAACATAATTTAAATGTGAACTATGAAGTATAAAAGAATTTTCTTCTGTATTCATCGTTTCAAGTACTATGATATTTCTTTTACACATTCCCATCTTTTAACAAAAATGATGCATGAAAAGCTAATGACAATACTTTAAACATAAAATAAATCGGATGTGACTGTGATGTAGATTTACTTACCCAAGGATGTTCGATCACATTTATCTTTAAAGGGTTTATCGATAAAATTATCGACCAGTAATCTCAAGAAGACAAGTTAAGGGACCCCAGACTGAGTTTCTGTACGATAGATATGGAACATATATACAGTTGTAAGGTCTTTCACCAACGGTAGGGCATACAATGTAATGAAACCACAGATTACAACTTCTATTTCACAATCATGACAACATTATGTTGGGTGCAATAATCAAAAACAAGGAAAAAATCAAATAAGTAAAAGTTATTGATACTTAGCTCCTTTATAATGGAAGTAATCGATTTGATGAAACGGACGAGCTCCCCAGATCTCCGCAACAGCACTAAGGCAAAACTTTGGAAAAAACAGAGTGAGTCACGTGTTCAACACGCTGCCCTTAAGACATTAGCGCCCGGCTACACTCAAGAGTGATGCTATAGCCCTCACAGGACGGATATCTCCAGGATAAAACACCCTACTACACCTACTACTAGCATATGTAGTAGATGCTCAACTTGAGCTTGGCAACTCCGAAAAAACCCTTAAGGAAAATCGCGAACTTTAGAGAATCACTATAAAATATTTTCCTTTGGGGGTCTCTCTAAAAATAGGAAATCCCCTTTCCCATTGATTTTATAAAAGTAGTGAATTTCTTTATATAATGGAATAATACAACTTAAAAAGATGAACTCCCCGATGTGGGACTAAAAAGCTTATATAGTCTCTTAAAACAACTAAAAGTGGAAACTCCACGGTGTGGGACTAATAAGTTTTTCATTTACAAAAGAAAACAATAAATTATAATTTTTATTAAAACTTTAAAAATCATATTTTATTAATCGTTTTCCAACAATCCCCCGCATGAATGAAAACTCAATAAAACACGAAAACACAGATAGGTCTTGGTAAATCAACAACCAAATCTCACAGATAGATCGTGCATGTTGAAGTCATACTAGCCATTCCAACGTTATCTCCCTCACACAACAGTGTGTTGACCCCAGGGTCATACTATGGATTGCAAAAATCATATAGTACAGAGAGCTTTCATCTTTAGTTCTTCACAAGTGAGACTAAAGGTTCCTTTCACCAAAGTAAAAAAGCATGAACTAGTGAACCCTTAGGTCCTAAGTTCCAGTAATACCAAAACCATCAAAACGAAAATCACATAAAAAGCGCAGGAAATACCATTTTAGGCAGAGGTGTCCATGAGGTCTTGAACCTTTGCTTAGTGAGATATTACCGGAATTACTTGCTAGAGACAATGAACTACGTCTTGAACTGCTAGCGTTTGATGTAATTCGCGATAACGACCACGGATGATATCTCCAAGGTTGCTGCCAAGCTCGTGCCGTTTGGTCCAATTTGGCCCTGGACATATCTTGTTTCTAAGAATGCTCTAGAGAATCAAAGCTTATATTCTCATAGGAAGCGGCCCCACTTCCTCATTCAGATAGGTGAGTTTCCATAAAGAGTGTTACTGCTACACCCCACTTCAATCTTAAATTGAAACTATAGAACTCATTAAGACTTCTTAAAAGTCATCCTTCATATGCAGTCACACTATCACGTCTACACCATAGGGAAGGGACAGAGAATGAAATTCTCTGATAGTGTTTACCTTTACCTACCACAAATTAGTTGTCTCATTCGAAACATTGATCTTGGAATCTCCAGTCAGCAAGGTTGAGTATCCTTCATGGCAAGTTTAATTTATGAGTTTAAGCCCCATCCCCCTCGATGCATTTTTAACTATCTCTTTGTACAAATCTTTCGTCAAAGGTTGTGTGATATTCTCCTTCGACTTTATCCAATCAATGGAATAACGCCGATTGCGATTAATTATTTGTAGCTTTAGCTATTATAGATTGGATAACACAATGTATAGATATAGCTGGCACAGGCCTATGCCAAAGAGGAATGTCTTCTAAAAAGCATCTTAGGCACTCGGCCCCCCTCTCATACTTTATCTAACGCGATACTCTCAGATTCCATAATGAATGAGCAATATATGTCTATTTGGAAATATTCCAAAAACAAACCCTCCTGCTAGAGTGAAAACATATCCACTCGTAGACTTAGACTCCTATGAGTCAACTGTCCAGTTTGCATCACAAAGTCCCTCAAGGACAGCAAGATACCTTTCATAAATCAAACAAAAGTTCATAGAGTATTTTAGGTACCATAATACTCTACTTAGTGCATCTGAATGCTCTTGCTCTGGACTACAATTATATCTACTTAACTTACTCACAATATAGGCAATGTCTGGACCCTTACAGTTCATTAAATTCATCAGACATCCTATAACTCTTGAGTATTCAAGTTAAGATACTTCATTACCCTTATTTTTCTTGAGTCTACAAGAAGAATCATACAGAGTAAAAGCAGGCTTACAATCAGACTGATTGTATCTCTTAAGCACAAATTCAACATAATGAGAACGACTAAAACTATAAACGTTAGATTATCTTCTAATCCTCATCCCTAAGATTATATCAATAGGGCCTAAGTATTCAAGTCATCGTTCTCCAGCGCGTGTTTTTAGTGGAATTAATCACATCTATGTTTGTATCAAGTATAAGCATATCAACAACATACAAGCATACAATCACACAGACATCTTAACAAGTTAACTATAAATATACTTGTCAGATTCATTAACTTAAATCCACTACACATTATCACATGATCAAATTTTCCATGTCACTGTTTACGTGCATATTTGAAAACCATACAAAGATTTGTTCAACTTACAAACTTTGTCTTCATAACCTTTCACTACAAAGTCCTCAGGTTGGTATATGTAAATTTCTTTATTCAATTCACAGTTTTCGAAAAGCTGTCTTAACATCCATCTGATGTATCTCCAAGTTGTTTATGGCAGCAATATTAATTAGCATCTCAAGAGAAGTAATTCTCGTCACAAGTGAATAAGAATCAAGGAAATCTACACCTTCTTTTAGTTTATAGCCTTTAGCTACCAACTTAGCCTAATATTTTTCCACGGTTCCATCTACCTAACATTTTCTCTTAAAGACTCATTTACATCTCATGGTCTTACTCCCTAGAGGTAAACTAGCAAGCTCCCAAGTCTGGTTCTGACGGACTGAGTCCATTTCACTAAATGAAACTTCTTACCAGAATGGGGTTTCAGTAGATGTCAAGGCTTCTTTACAAGTCTGGGGCTCAGACTAAGCTAGGCATGTTATGAAGTCGGGTTCATAAGAAGTCTCAAGTCTAATTGTTTTACTTTTCTTAGTGTTGATGGTGGATTTTCATTTAATGGCTGAAATTGTAAAAGCCAAAATTATGCGCTAACATCTTGCAAAAGATAAAGCCATTAATAAGTGATGAATACTTCTTCACCTTACTAATTCACCTAGAATAGAGCATGTGGCAACAATCCAAGCATTCTGTGAATTAAATACACGAAATTCATCCAGGTTGGAGCATGTAGCAACAATCCCATATACCCTGTGAATTTACAACATTATTAATTAATGCATGACCAGCCTCGTATTTCCTGTACTCATTACCGGTGCGGCATGACGACTGAGTGTTGTTCTCAGCAGAGCAACACGAATCTCCAAGCATTAATAATAAAACATGTACGAAATACCCATATAGGCTACAACTCTCGGTGTGTTATACTAGCCCGATTGAGCATGTTTGAACCTGAACTGACCATATCAGTATCAGAAACGATCACGACCATCCAACCTCACCAAAGATGATTGGATGGCTTAGATTAAATCCATGACCCCAAGCAGGTATTGGAATATTCACCACCAACTCAACGCGGGCCCGCATGGTCGGCCTCCCCAAAACGGTGGCATAGTTTGCCAAACCGTCCAAACCAAACCAGTATGGACGGAAAACCCTAAATTAAGGTTTGCGGAACATTACATGTATCGCAAAACAGTCTCAACCATCCATCTTCGCAGGCATAGATGGAGGGTGTAGATGTAGATTCAAAGGGCCCAGAGCATGTCAACACAAACACTGTGGGCCCACCTACATAGCTGACTGATCGGTCAGGACCAACTATGGTTGGTCGTCTTGATTTGTGCGTCCCAAACTGGGAATGACACACGGCCGGAAAAACTCGATTAGGGTTTGTGTCGCGATCACGAGCGTCCCTTTTCTCCCGCTTCGGATGAAGGGTCCAGAATAGACTAAGCAGGTCCGGTAAGTATCAACATGATCACTGCGGGCCCACCTATCTCCATACCCGATCAGCCAAGACCAAACTTGGATGTACACCTCGATTCGCACGCCCAAACCAGGCGTGGTCGCACCTCCTAATTGTAAACTGATCTCGACCACTCAACTTCTCCGGACAAATTGAGTGGCTTAGATCACGTTTCTATGAGGAAATGAAGTACATGCGTGAACACCAGCCTACCACCCACACGCCGAATCAATCGGCCGGGACCGACCAGGCTTGGTCGTCTTGAAACGCGCCCCCGAAATGGGCATGATGCGCGGCTTTTGCGGCACCAGATTTCATTTGCAAATCGATCTCAACCGCTCCTCTTTGCTGGGGTCAAATTGAGTGGCCTAGATCGCACCTTCATGGGACAGTGAGGTACGGACGTGTACACCGGCATGCCGTCTACACGCATGCCCGGTCGGTCCTTTCCAGAACACCTCTCATGCTTGGTTTCGACCAAGATGAAGAGTGATGCCTGCGCACCTCTTCAAAACCCTAAAACTTCATCAACGGTCACAGATGAGCGTCACAGATCATCTCATCCGTCCAACTCTACCAGCTTGGTCAAGCAGCCCTGGTTAGGAGTTAAGAGACCAGCAAGGCATCACCACGATCACCGTCCACCACTCTTCCACATGAGGTGATCGGACAAATCAGGGCTTGCCTGTATAGCCTCCAAACGATCACTCGAAGATGGCTGGACATGATGCTATTTTAAGACGCTTAAATTCGTGGCTTACTCCGTTAAGCCTTAAAAACAACGATGCTTCATACATGCTGAATATACTTGATGCAGTACCTGCATAGAATACACACGATACTTCACAAGTATCGACTTCCTAAATAACTTAGTTATTTAGTCTAGCATTACATGCTACTTTCTACGTGGGTCCCACGATCCACACACTCGAGACATCAATCATGTCACAAACTGGGGGATACATACTCGGGGTATTGGTCTCGGCGGTTTACGGCGTGCAGCGTGGCAACGCGCCATCATAAGAACGCGTCGGAAGTCATGGACGGTTAGAGATGACAGAGAAGTGGGCAAGACCGGTCGTGTAACACCAACACACAACTCCACTACTCCATCACTCCACTTCCTCCACTTCCCACGAGAGACGTGAATAAGGCTCAAATGACTTGTATAAATAGGTTCTCCTCCCTATTTCCAACAACAAGAACAAGTCCGCACAACGAGAGGAAAGTGTGGATACCATCGTATTCAAACACCGAATCGATAGCTTACATCCCGCAAGCCGCCGCTTTTTGATACAAGTCATACATAGCCAACACCTTCACAATCTCAACACCTTCTTCGCTTCCCTCCCTAAGATCAACCCCATCTCCTTCACTTTGTGACCGAAACAAGTCTGGAACGGCCATTTCTTGGTTTAGACCGGATTTGCACATATTGATTTCTCGAATCTACAAGCACTCCCGTGTAGTGCATTTGTTTAAGGTTTAGACTCATTTCTCATCCACACACCTCAAATTACCAAAACCGGCAAAATAGTTTTCACCCATAAACAATTGGCGACCACAATGGGAGGTTAATCTCTCGGTTGTAAAGTCAATTTCTTCAATACCATTCAATCAATTTCGAGATGGTTGGTCTTAGGACCGCCTCGACAGTCTCAAATCCTGATGGTTCCTCCAACGGAGATACCCCTCCTCCTAACGGCGTATCTGACGGCATGATCAGGAGATTTCCAATATTAAGCGAACTAGCACGGGTACATGAGATTCACACGAAGAACATGGAGCTAATCAAAGAAGCGGTAAACGGCATACTTGATCTCCTCATCAAGATGACATCAGAGATGAGCGTTCCGGAGACCTTTACACCGGGGACTAGTTCCCCTCAGATCAATAGTTTTACTACGAACCAGAGACCAGTGGATCAGGAAGCGGCATCTCTAGTGGAAAACTTGTGTGAACTCTTGCACCTCTCGAAGAATCAACGGGCAGAGACGTTTGCTGCATTAATAAAATAGCTCGGACGTACACCCGACTTCTTCTCGTCCGTAAGTCTTAATCGCATCGGAACATCTCGTAAATAATGTTACATTTACTGTAAGACGACATGATGGCGAGAGGAAGGTCACAACCGGGCCCTACATGTTACCACGCGCATCAAGGGTTCAGAGTTCAGGAGGGCCCTCGTCGACACATGAGCATCTTCGAATGTGATTACTCTCAAGACTCTCAGGACAGCCAAGGTTAGCCCATGCAAGATTGTACGGCAGCCCACCACGATGATGGACTTCGAAGAAAACCAGACCAGCACATACGGGTATGTGAATCTGAATTTATCAGTAGGACCCGTTCAGTCAAAAGCAAAATTTGAAGTCATAGAAAAGGAGCCGGACTACCATATGATACTAGGGAGACCATGGCTTCATGACAATAAGGTCATCCCTTCAACGTATCACCAGTGCCCTGAAGACCATGCTAAATGAGAAGTCATCCGTATTCCTGCATCATTGTCTCCGTACGCACCAATATGCGGAGTGGAACTGCTCGAGCCAAAAGATACTCCGCAGGGAAGGTCAGACAAAGTCCTGTGCACCCCACTACCCACGTGGGCCTCAATCCAGAAAGAAGACCGACTTGCATCACTTGGGGCCAAGCACCACGACACGCCTTTTCTGACGAGGCGTCCATCTTTATCCGGTGAAGCTTCAACCCACGCTCACACCAAAAGGGAACGTACTTTCGAGATGAAACGTGATAAGAAGGGGAAGACAATATACCGACGTCGCTGTTAGCAATTAGCAGGAGAGACTGGAACCCAGTCTCTCCGCCCAATTGAATGCTGCAAGAACGACGAAATACAAGAGGAGGTATTGGATGCCCAAGCAATGCCTACAAGATGGAACCAATTCCACCACTGACGAGCTCGAGACTGTTAATATCGGGAATGAAGAATCTCCCAGGCCTGTCTCTATCAGTTCGAATCTGTCTATGGACGAACGTGCGAGTCTTGTTCAACTACTCAAGGAGTACCAAGATGTGTTTGCCTGGACATACGAGGAAATGCCTGGTCTAGATGAAAAATTGGTCACCCATCACCTACATGTCATACCTGGATCCAAGCCAATCAAGCAATCTCCGAGGAAATTCAGACATGAAGTAGAAGAACAAATCAAGAACGAAATTCGAAGTTACTAGTCACTGGCTTCATCGGACCTATTCATCATCCGACCTGGTTAGCTAATGTGGTCCCAAGAAAGAAGAAAAACGGACGGATTCGGTCTTTGCGTGGATTTCGAGAGACTTGAACAAGTGCTGCCCCAAGGATGACTTTCCTCTGCCTAACATCGACATGTTAGTAGACGCCACTAGCAGACACGGCATGTTTTCCTTCATGGATGGTTACAGTGGCTATAATCAGATAAGGATGTATGAGCACGATGCAAGTAATACAGCCTTTCGAACCCCTCTTGGAAATTTTTACTATACTGCTATGCCATTCGGTTTAAAGAACGCCGGCGCAACGTATCAACGTGCTATGACGGCAATCTTCCACGACATGATGCATAAACAAGTAGAAGACTATGTAGATGATATCGTGTTCAAGTCAAGGGCTCAAGCAGATCACACCAGCGTCTTACGGCAAGTGTTTGAGAGGTGTCGAGAATACAAATTAAAGATGAATCCTTTGAAATGCGCTTTCGGCGTCTCTTCAGGTAAATTTCTGGGATTCCAAGTAACTGCAGAAGGGATCAAGGTAGACCCGTCCAAGACTCAGGCTATCCTCACAATGCCGCCCCCATGAACTGTGAAGGAGCTCCAGGGTTTCATGGGCAAGGTGAACTATATTCGACGTTTTATACCTGGTCTAGCCCAACTTACCGCCTCATTCACCCCCTTGTTGAAGAAAGGAGCCAGATTCGTTTGGACCGCAACCCAATAGGAAGCTTTTCGAAAGATTCAACGAATACTGTCATCTCCAGCCATCATGAAGTCTCTTGCACAAGGGAAGCCACTATATCTCTACACTGCCTTCAGTGACACCGCCGTAGGGGCTCTACTTGCTCAGGAAGACGACGAGGGAATCGAACGTCCCATATACTATTTCAGCCGAATATTAAGAGATGCTTTGAACTCGGATATCCCAAAGCGAGAAAGCATGTTTAGCTTTGATCCATTCCATTCGAAGTTTAGGCATTACATATTATCCAACAAGGTAATACTCGTGTCTAAATCGACCCTCGCAAAGTTTTTACTTTCAAAGCCGGTCTTGACGGGAAGGACAGGCAAGTGGCTTCTCCAAATGTCAGAGCTGGACATAACATGTACGTCACCTAGAGATATCAAGGGTCAAGCAGTCGCAGACTTACTAGCAGCATTCCCTGGAGAAGGCACTATAGGGCTACACAAGGATCTTCCTGGAGAATTTCCAAATATCTCTGTTTTGGAAGAAGAAGTATGGCTCTTGTATTTTGATGGCTCTGCTACCCCTAGCAATAGTACTGGAGGAGCGGGCGTGGTATTAGTATCTCCAATTGGGGAAGTATTCTCACACTCCTTCCAGCTGGACTTCGAATGCACCAATAACTCAGCAGAGTATGAAGCCTTCCTCATAGGGATGTCAATAGCTAAGCAAGCAGGAGTCACGCGTTTGGAAATAAGAGTGTTGATGGTGGATTTTCATTTAAGGGCTGAAATTATAAAAGCCAAAATTATGCGCTAACATCTTGCAAGAGATAAAAAATTAATAAGTGATGAATACTTCTTCACCTTACTAATTCACCTAGAATAGAGCATGTGGCAACAATCCCAGCATTCAGTGAATTAAATACACGAAATTCATCCAGGTTGGAGCATGTAGCAACATACCCTATGAATTTACAGCATTATTAATTAATGCATGACCAGCCTCGTATTTCCTGTACTCATTACCGGTGTGGCATGACGACTGAGTGTTGTTCTCAGCAGAGCAACACGAATCTCCAAGCATTAATAATAAAACATGTACGAAATACCCATACATGCTACAACTCTCGGTGTGTTATACTAGCCCGATTGAGCATGTTTGAACCTCGAACCCGACCATATCGGTCTCGAAACGATCACGACCATCCAACCTCACCAAAGATGATTGGATGGCTTAGATTAAATCCATGACCCCAAGTAGGTATTGGAATATTCACCACCTTAATGACCACCAAATGGCCCGTTTATGCCCTGGTCGGTTGAATACATACCATGCCTCCCAAATAACCACCGAACACCAGCCTAAAGTAGGATGGTTGGACTGGTGTGGAGCAGCTTGGAAAACTTGTGCACACAAGACCGCCAACGGCAGTCTCAAAACGGCCACGGCCGTCCAACTTCACCGGCATAATTGGACGGCGTAGATTACCCCATGACCGGTCGGACAAGATTGTCCTGCACACCGGCGGCCCCCTTTCTACCTGCATAGCCGACCATCTCATGACCTAACCAAAGAGGAGTGAACGTTCACCCATAACCTGGATGGCGTGATGCTTTAAGGGTCGCTAAGGGTCTTAAACTGATCACGACCATCCAACTTCGCCGGCGTATCTGGATGGCCTAGATCAAGCCCATGACCGTCAGCCAGGTATCACCATGATCACCACCGACCCAATGTGGGCCCCACATGGTCGGCCTCCTTGATAGGTGTTGTAAAACACCTAATTTTATATCCATTGTTTATGCTTTCTTTGCGAGTTTCTTGTGATTTATGTATCTTATGTGTGCTTTTGAGTTTATTAGGTGCAATGGAGTCATTTGGAGCAAAAAGACCAATTGTAACTCGTTCAAATACAAGATTTCTACTTTTCATTGTGTAGAGGACGAGAAGATGAAGACAATGCTGAAAGAACGGAGTCATTCCGACATCGTATGAAGAAGTTATGGGCGAAACAAGAATGAAGCTGGAACTAAACTGTCAGTCTTCCAGGACTGACAGTTGAATGAAGATCGCTAAGGGACAACCAGCAAAGTTTAAGGGGCTGTTAGCTGGGTAGCCCTTATCAAGGTGACATAACATCGAATATAACCTACTTTTACAACCCTAAACTCGAGAGACATTTCATCTCAATCATTATTCACGCCTGAACCTGAAAATTGAGAAACAAAAGCAGCGGTTGCTGCTAAATTGAGATCGAGAAAATGTTAGTGAAATCGAGAGATCCCAAGAGATTTGAAGATGGTGACGATCAAGGGTTAGTTGAAAGTAATGATGGAGATGAATTAAGTCCCAGAGATTCGAGGGTATGGTATGTGCTTGAAGGGTTTTCGATCGAGATGGAAAGTGCTATTTATGTTGATGGATTCGTGATAATGGCTGAGTAAATGAAGAACACAGAAGCTGGATTGAAGTTGATGTTACTGTCAATCTCTAAAAATGGGAGATATCAAATTGATGGGGAAGCAGGATGAGATTGAAGAGGAAATAGGGTTTCTGATGAGTTAGGAATTTGGGTTTTGCCGCCATGGATGTTACAAGGGTTTGAGGACAAGATTACAAGGAAATCAGGGTTCACTGATAGTGTTGCTGCTGTTAGGATGAGAAGAATGGGTTTTGAGTCAAGAACAACACAAGACAAGGAATTGTGTTGGTGAACTGAGTTAGAGCTGAGGAAGATGTTGTCTGTCAAGGGTCGATGGTGTTTGAGCTTGTAGAAGAAGAATTACAACTATTGATTGAAGCTCAGATGCAGAAGACAATGGGTATTTGCTCTGTGTTTGTGGCTGTTGCAATTGATGTAGGATGGAATGGACTGTAGGGATGCTGGTGCTGCAATGAAGTAAAAAGATTACAGGGATTTGTGGATTGGCTACTGCAGCTGGAGGAGCAAGGTTTTCATGCCACAGGATGTATGAGTCACATGACATGTAAGGCTGTGGTGGGAATGATGCACTGAAATGGAGGAATTGGTACAGCAGGTGCTTGTGCTATGTTGTAATGAAGATGAGAAGGGGATCTGGTACTTGAGCCTTGGGCTGACTGCAGCTGGAAGTGGAGTTGAAGCTGCTACAGAGGTTGAAATGACAGAGAAGGGGCCAAGTCATAGTGGTGAGGTCATGGGTTCTATAATGTTTCGAGAAGTCAGCTTGAAAGTGTTTGCTGCCATTGATGTACGATGAACAAAGAGCACCGAAAGAATGGGTTTGTTAATGCTGGTGAAGATAAGTTGAAGGTTAAGTTTGCTGTGAGTGGTTGCAGTTATTAATGAAGTCAGAGGTGGCGATGCTGGAAGTTAGAACCGGTGTTGTCGTCACTGGCAGGTGATGTTAATTTCAAGACTAATGCTGTTATGGAAGCATCTCGAGTTACAAGATGGCTGGTGATATTTGCAGGCAGAGAATGGGAGCTGAGACTATGGCGAAATTGTCTTGGTGTTGGAGTCTGAGCATGGAGAATGGTGGAAAAGCTACAGATAGAGATGGTGATGCTGCTGCTTTGCAACCTGAAATGGATAGACAAGACTGACAAGGTTAGATTCTACAGCCTGAGCTGTGAAATGATGGCGTAACGAGTAACGGAACCTGACAGATAATTGAGTGTGGCTGTAACATTGCAAGCTGAGTTACATTGGAAGAAACTGTTTGTGTTGCAGCTACAAAACATAGTCAATTTATTGAGGCTGCAGATGGTTGAGTTGAGATGGAATGATGGTGCTTCTGGTGACGTTGGTCACGTAATTGAATCAGGGGGAGCATTGCAGGGGTTGAGCTGAACTTACAAGAGTTACAGCTGAAGTTGTCGTAGGATGAAACGCAGTGAGAATGTGGTGATGTGTGTGTTATTGCAAATGCAATTGAGCTGAAGGTTACAGGGCAGGATATTACAAACAGATGGTGCAACACAGGGCCATCATGGCTGAACTTGTTTATGCAACAGAGCTTAGGCAAACTCTGACTCGGCGCTGACTCACTCCACCCAGCTGACTCGATCCTGACTCAGTCTCTGACTCAATAACGCCGTTAGTGTCCGTTAACTTGACCGTCAGTTTTAACAGCTGACCGTTATGTTTGACCGGTGACCGGTGGACTTTGTCGGTCACCTGAGATGTTTGCTTGGCGACTTTTCCGGCCAAATTCCGGCCTATGATACCAGTTTCCCGGCGACAGTTTGGACAGAATTCTACATGGGTTTTCTCACACATGGGCTTGGAGGACTTCTATCAAGTGGACTTTTGAAGATTAGACCTAATTTTGGAAACAAGAGAGCTATTTAAAGGAAAGACTTTTAGAACTATAGGATATCTTTTTATCTTTGATCTTTTATCATATTATTTGCCTCTACTTTGTTTTCTAGGGTTTAGAAACCATGAAGTCTTTTCTCTTTCTTCTTGTTATGAACTCCATGAATATGAGCTAGAGTTTTCTTTTGGTTATGGATTAGTTGGATTTCCAAACATGAGTTTTTGTTCAATAAATTAGTTTTCTCTCATATTATCGTTTATGATTCACCATTAATATTGTTACATGATTTGAATGCTTGTTTAGTTGAGTCGCGAATCGATTGAGTTTGTTTTCATCTTTATTGCTAGATTAGGGTTATTATACGCAAAAGTGATAATTCCTGATTGCAAGTAGCATAAATAAGATTATAGTTTGTAGTGATATATTCTTATGATCTTATGTGAACCATAACCTTTGTTAAATCGGGTTAGTGCTTTTACACGTTCGATTGCTTTGATTGGACTGATTTCATAGAACCTAATGCATCTAGGGAATCAAACTTGATTAGTGCTTTTACACGTTAGGTTGTTCCTTTAGGTAGAATTCATATTCGCATCTTTTAATGTGTTTGTTGATGACAAGAGGAGATTAGCGGGATATTCTTGCGATCAAGGTATTCTAGGGCCTTTGATAAAAGTAGAGATTAAAATATCAATTCTAGTTATTGTGTTGAAAACATGTTTGTGATTGAAGACGAAATCCATGACCAATACTTTCTCATCCTTGATTTGATTTGTTTACCTTTATTGTTTGCTTTTATTTAGTTATAATTTTATAAAAATCAGAAAACCCCCGGTGTTATTTATAGGGAACCGAAACAATTTGACAACCAAGACCTCTCTGTGGGAACGATCCTTTATTGCCCTTGCTTCATTATATATTTTGAGTAGTAAGAAAGTGTAATTTATTTTTGACGCCTACGACAGCGATCAAATTTTGGCGTCGTTGCTGGGGAGGTAGCGGTTGTCACTTGTTTTTGGCTTCTTATTTTTGTTTTTAGTTTTAGTTTTTCTTATTTTCTGGTTTTGACATAGTTTTGAGAACTCTTGTTTCAGGTACTTACTATGGACGGAGCATATTGGAGCGATGGATACGGTTTTCAACAACCTCAACACTTTTATGACAATTTCCTACCATCTATGGGGTGCAATAAAAACCAATTTATTGGCTATGATGCATATCCTAGAGAACCTTATGGTGATTTTCATACATACGAACAACAACCTTGTAGTGGGTATGTAAGTCAAGCACCTAGGTGGGATAATTCTACATCTAATTGGCTTTATTCGAGTTGTATGCAGATTTTGAATAGATTACAAGACATGCAACAAAGGCTAGACCAACTTGACCGTGATAGAGAGAACGTCGCACAAACCAATTTTTGGAATATTTCTTCTTACCCGACTCCAGATCGTAGTTATGATCATTCACCCATTCAAAGGGAAGAGTCATGGGAAAGTGAACATATTGTAGTCAATGGTGGTAAGCGTGTGAACGTCAAGAAACTTGTGCAGAAACTATACAAGTTGGAAGATGATGGAGCCTCGGAAGAGCTTGTCGATGAAATTAGTAAGACCATTCATATGGAACTTAAACGACGTCGTGATAAGGGTTGGGAAACCGACGACGATTCTTATTATGGTGAGTCTGAAAATGAAGACGAAAATGATTGTGTTAAAAAGGACCAACCTTTGGAGATATTTGATGACATTAGTGTAGTTGACTCAACTCTTGATCTTTATAATGATCAAACACCTATTAAAAAGGTACATGAGTATGATGCAACTAGTGTGTTAAAAAACTACTTTGCAACAAGGTTTGAGTCTAATGAAGAGGAGTATGTTGAGAATGAGACCGTTATGACCACTTTTGTGGAAGACCCAATTGAGCTTGCATATTATTGTAATGATGATGTTTATGTCGATACTTTGGTTAAGGCAGAAACGGATGAAGAATGGTTGCAAGGTTTGATAGAGGACCACGATATAAAAGAGGTGAATAATTCACTTGAGTTTTTCAAGGATGAAGAGGATTCCGTAATACAAGAGATTGTGCAAGGTTTGTCTAACCCTTTGCCTATTGTTTCTTCTCCTTTACCTCTTATTGGTTTGAATGTATGTGCTTCGAGAATAGTGTTGAATGACTTTGTTTCTCGGTTTCCGCCATTAGAGATACTTGATTCTCATACTATGCAGGTTTTGGAACAAGAAACCGTGGAAGTACCCGACTCCTATATTCTTTATACACTTCCAAGTGTGGACAAGAATAAGTGTGGGGAAGCTTTTATCGGTTCATATCTTCATTTCTGTTTTTACATTACTAATATTTGTGTGAAGCTAGTGTTTGCAAAACAGGTTCTATGGAAGGATCCCCAATTTTTCAGATTGTTGGTATATGGGGAATGAATCTTGCAAGGATATAGTCGGGCTGACGACTTTAAACCAATCGCTAAATGGGAGGCAACCCATAGGATTTGTATATCTTGTCTTGTTTTTATCTTTTTCTTGTCTTGTTTTTAGTTTTTTTTTCTTGTCGCAAATTGTTAGGATTTTCCACCTTGACTTTCTTTGGACGATTCAATTTACATTGAGGACAATGTAAAGTTTAAGTGTGGGGGAGTGGTTAAGCATTTGCGTTGTAAATTTTTCCTAAATTTTTTCAACTTTTATGTAAGATAGTGAATAAAAAACTCCAACTTGTAGTTAGTTTAGAGTCACATAGTATACATGTCGCTAAGATTACATCGAGAATCTCATAAGAGTGACTGAACTTAGAGATAACAGAGAACATGATCGGGTTTCTTAATTGTATGAGAGTTAAAGTTGGATTTAACCATGCCAGTGGCAAATAAGGTGCATCGAATTCGGTATTAGAGTAGTGGTCCCCTATAGTGGAGACTACCCATGTTACATAATGTGAGGCACCGACCTTCAATTCTTTGTACCTGTCTAAATTTGTGCTTTTAGAGTGTGTGTCACCGTACGTTAATTCCGGGCATAGTGGTGAGGTCATGGGTTCTATAATGTTTCGAGAAGTTAGTTTTAAAGTGTTTGCTGCCATTGATGTACGATGAACAAAGAACACCGAAAGAATGGGTTTGTTAATGCTGGTGAAGATAAGTTGAAGGTTAAGTTTGCTGTGAGTGGTTGCAGTTATTAATGAAGTCAGAGGTGGCGATGCTGGAAGTTAGAACCGGTGTTGTCGTCACTGGCAGGTGATGTTAATTTCAAGACTAGTGCTATTATGGAAGCAGCTCGAGTTACAAGATGGCTGGTGATATTTGCAGGCAGAGAATGGGAGCTGAGACTATGGCGAAATTGTCTTGGTGTTGGAGTCTGAGCATGGAGAATGGTGGAGAAGCTACAGATAGAGATGGTGATGTTAATGCTTTGCAACCTGAAATGGATAGACAAGACTGACAAGGTTAGATTCTACAGCCTGAGCTGTGAAATGATGCCGTAACGAGTAACGGAACCTGACAGAGAATTGAGTGTGGCTGTAACATTGCAAGCTGAGTTGCATTGGAAGAAACTGTTTGTGTTACAGCTACAAAACATAGTCAATTTATTGAGGCTGCAGATGGTTGAGTTGAGATGGAATGATGGTGCTTCTGGTGACGTTGGTCACGTAATTGAATCAGGGGGAGCATTGCAGGGGTTGAGCTGAACTTACAAGAGTTACAGCTGAAGTTGTCGTAGGATGAAACGCAGTGAGAATGTGGTGATGTGTGTGTTATTGCAAATGCAATTGAGCTGAAGGTTACAGGGCAGGATATTACAAACTGATGGTGCAACACAGGGCCATCATGGCTGAACTTGTTTATGCAACAGAGCTTAGGCAAACTCTGACTCGGCCCTGACTCACTCCACCCAGGCCGACTCGATCCTGACTCAGTCTCTGACTCAATAACCCCGTTAGTGTCCGTTAACTTGACCGTCAGTTTTAACAGCTGACCGTTATGTTTGACCGGTGACCGGGTGGACTTTGCCGGTCACCTGAGATGTTTGTCGGCGACTTTTCCGGCCAAATTCCGGCCTATGATACCAGTTTCCCGGCGACAGTTTGGACAGAATTCTACATGGGTTTTCTCACACATGGGCTTGGAGGACTTCTATCTAGTGGACTTTTGAAGATTAGACCTAATTTTGGAAACAAGAGAGCTATTTAAAGGAAAGACTTTTAGAACTATAGGATATCTTTTTATCTTTGATCTTTTATCATATTCTTTGCCTCTACTTTGTTTTCTAGGGTTTAGAAACCATGAAGTCTTTTCTCTTTCTTCTTGTTATGAACTCCATGAATATGAGCTAGAGTTTTCTTTTGGTTATGGATTAGTTGGATTTCCAAACATGAGTTTTTGTTCAATAAATTAGTTTTCTCTCATATTATCGTTTATGATTCACCATTAATATTGTTACATGATTTGAATGCTTGTTTAGTTGAGTCGCGAATCGATTGAGTTTGTTTTCATCTTTTTTGCTAGATTAGGGTTATTATACGCAAAAGTGATAATTCATGATTGCAAGTAGCATAAATAAGATTATAGTTTGTAGTGATATATTCTTATGATCTTATGTGAACCATAACCTTTGTTAAATCGGGTTAGTGCTTTTACACGTTCGATTGCTTTGATTGGCCTGATTTCATAGAACCTAATGCATCTAGGGAATTAAACTTGATTAGTGCTTTTACACGTTAGGTTGTTCCTTTAGGTAGAATTCATATTCGCATCTTTTAATGTGTTTGTTGATGACAAGAGGAGATTAGCGGGATATTCTTGCGATCAAGGTATTCTAGGGCCTTTGATAAAAGTTGAGATTGAAATATCAATTCTAGTTATTGTGTTGAAAACATGTTTGTGATTGAAGACGAAATCCATGACCAATACTTTCTCATCCTTGATTTGATTTGTTTACCTTTATTGTTTGCTTTTATTTAGTTATAATTTTATAAAAATCAGAAAACCCCCGGTGTTATTAATAGGGAACCGAAACAATTTGACAACCAAGACCTCTCTGTGGGAACGATCCTTTATTGCCCTTGCTTCATTATATATTTTGAGTAGTAAGAAAGTGTAATTTATTTTTGACGCCTACGACAGCGATCAAATTTTGGCGTCGTTGCTGGGGAGGCAGCGGTTGTCACTTGTTTTTGGTTTCTTATTTTTGTTTTTAGTTTTTCTTATTTTCTGGTTTTGACATAGTTTTGAGAACTCTTGTTTCAGGTACTTACTATGGACGGAGCATATTGGAGCGATGGATACGGTTTTCAACAACCTCAACACTTTTATGGCAATTTCCTACCATCTATGGGGTGCAATCAAAACCAATTTATTGGCTATGATGCATATCCTAGAGAACCTTATGGTGATTTTCATACATACCAACAACAACCTTGTAGTGGGTATGTAAGTCAAGCACCTAGGTGGGATAATTCTACATCTAATTGGCTTTATTCGAGTTGTATGCAGATTTTGAATGGATTACAAGACATGCAACAAAGGCTAGACCAACTTGACCGTGATAGAGAGAACGTCGCACAAACCAATTTTTGGAATATTTCTTCTTACCCGACTCCAGATCGTAGTTATGATCATTCACCCATTCAAAGGGAAGAGTCATGGGAAAGAGAACATATTGTAGTCAATGGTGGTAAGCGTGTGAACGTCAAGAAACTTGCGCAGAAACTATACAAGTTGGAAGATGATGGAGCCTCGGAAGAGCTTGTCGATGAAATTAGTAGGACCATTCATATGGAACTTAAACGACGTCGTGATAAGGGTTGGGAAACCGACGACGATTCTTATTATGGTGAGTCTGAAAATGAAGACGAAGATGATTGTGTTAAAAAGGACCAACCTTTGGAGATATTTGATGACATTAGTGTTGTTGACTCAACTCTTGATCTTTATAATGATCAAACACCTATTCAAAAGGTACATGAGTATGATGCAACTAGTGTGTTACAAAACTTCCTTGCAACAAGGTTTGAGTCTAATGAAGAGGAGTATGTTGAGAATGAGATCGTTATGACCACTTTTGTGGAAGACCCAATTGAGCTTGCATATGATTGTAATGATGATGTTTATTTCGATACTTTGGTTAAGGCAGAAACGGATGAAGAATGGTTGCAAGGTTTGATAGAGGACCACGATATAAAAGAGGTGAATAATTCACTTGAGTTTTTCAAGGATGAAGAGGATTCCGTAATACAAGAGATTGTGCAAGGTTTGTCTAACCCTTTGCCTATTGTTTCTTCTCCTTTACCTCTTATTGGTTTGAATGTATGTGCTTCGAGAATAGTGTTGAATGACTTTGTTTCTCGGTTTCCGCCATTAGAGATACTTGATTCTCATACTATGCAGGTTTTGGAACAAGAAACCGTGGAAGTACCCGACTCCTATATTCTTTATACACTTCCAAGTGTGGACAAGAATAAGTGTGGGGGAAGCTTTTATCGGTTCATAGCTTCATTTCTGTTTTACATTATTAATATTTGTGTGAAGCTAGTGTTTGCAAAACAGGTTCTATGGAAGGATCCCCAATTTTTCAGATTGTTGGTATATGGGGAATGAATCTTGCAAGGATATAGTCGGGCTGACGACTTTAAACCAAGCGCTAAATGGGAGGCAACCCATAGGTTTTGTATTTCTTGTCTTGTTTTTATCTTTTTCTTGTCTTGTTTTTAGTTTTTTTTTTTTCTTGTCGCAAATTGTTAGGATTTTCCACCTTGACTTTCTTTGGACGATTCAATTTACATTGAGGACAATGTAAAGTTTAAGTGTGGGGGAGTGGTTAAGCATTTGCGTTGTAAATTTTTCCTAAATTTTTTCAACTTTTGTGTAAGATAGTGAATAAAAAACTCCAACTTGTAGTTAGTTTAGAGTCACATAGTATACATGTCGCTAAGATTACATCGAGAATCTCATAAGAGTGACTGAACTTAGAGATGACAGAGAACATGATCGGGTTTCTTAATTGTATGAGAGTTAAAGTTGGATTTAACCATGCAAGTGGCAAATAAGGTGCAGACTGAATTCGGTATTAGAGTAGTGGTCCCCTATAGTGGAGACTACCCATGTTACATAATGTGAGGCACCGACCTTCAATTCTTTGTACATGTCTAAATTTGTGCTTTTAGAGTGTGTGTCACCGTACGTTAATTCCGGGCATAGTGGTGAGGTCATGGGTTCTATAATGTTTCGAGAAGTCAGCTTAAAAGTGTTTGCTGCCATTGATGTACGATGAACAAAGAGCACCGAAAGAATGGGTTTGTTAATGCGGGTGAAGATAAGTTGAAGGTTAAGTTTGTTGTGAGTGGTTGCATTTATTAATGAAGTCAGAGGTGGCGATGCTGGAAGTTAGAACCGGTATTGTCGTCACTGGCAGGTGATGTTAATTTCAAGACTAGTGTTGTTATGGAAGCAACTCGAGTTACAAGATGGCTGGTGATATTTGCAGGCAAGAATGGGAGCCGAGACTATGGCGAAATTGTCTTGGTGTTGGAGTCTGAGCATGGAGAATGGTGGAGAAGCTACAGATAGAGATGGTGATGTTAATGCTTTGCAACCTGAAATGGATAGACAAGACTGACAAGGTTAGATTCTACAGCCTGAGCTGTGAAATGATGCCGTAACGAGTAACGGAACCTGACAGAGAATTGAGTGTGGTTGTAACATTGCAAGCTGAGTTGCATTGGAAGAAACTGTTTGTGTTGCAGCTACAAAACATAGTCAATTTATTGAGGCTGCAGATGGTTGAGTTGAGATGGAATGATGGTGCTTCTGGTGACGTTGGTCACGTAATTGAATAAGGGGGAGCATTGCAGGGGTTGAGATGAACTTACAAGAGTTACAGCTGAAGTTGTCGTAGGATGAAACGCAGTGAGAATGTGGTGATGTGTGTGTTATTGCAAATGCAATTGAGCTGAAGGTTACAGGGCAGGATATTACAAACAGATGGTGCAACACAGGGCCATCATGGCTGAACTTGTTTATGCAACAGAGCTTAGGCAAACTCTGACTCGGCGCTGACTCACTCCACCCAGCTGACTCGATCCTGACTCAGTCTCTGACTCAATAACGCCGTTAGTGTCCGTTAACTTGACCGTCAGTTTTAACAGCTGACCGTTATGTTTGACCGGTGACCGGATGGACTTTGCCGGTCACCTGAGATGTTTGCCGGCGACTTTTCCGGCCAAATTCCAACTATGATACCGCTTTCCGTGACAGTTTGGACAGAATTCTACATGGATTTTCTCACACATGGGCTTGGAGGACTTCTATCTAGTGGACTTTTGAAGATTAAACCTAATTTTGGAAACAAGAGAGCTATTTAAAGGAAAGACTTTTAGAACTATAGGATATCTTTTTATCTTTGATCTTTTATCATATTCTTTGCCTCTACTTTGTTTTCTAGGGTTTAGAAACCATGAAGTCTTTTCTCTTTCTTCTTGTTATGAACTCCATGAATATGAGTTAGAGTTTTCTTTTGGTTATGGATTAGTTGGATTTCCAAACATGAGTTTTTGTTCAATAAATTAGTTTTCTCTCATATTATCGTTTATGATTCACCATTAATATTGTTACATGATTTGAATGCTTGTTTAGTCGAGTCGCGAATCGATTGAGTTTGTTTTCATCTTTATTGCTAGATTCGGGTTATTATACGCAGAAGTGATAATTCATGATTGCAAGTAGCATAAATAAGATTATAGTTTGTAGTGATATATTCTTATGATCTTATGTGAACCATAACCTTTGTTAAATCGGGTTAGTGCTTTTACACGTTCGATTGCTTTGATTGGCCTGATTTCATAGAACCTAATGCATCTAGGGAATTAAACTTGATTAGTGCTTTTACACGTTAGGTTGTTCCTTTAGGTAGAATTCATATTCGCATCTTTTAATGTGTTTGTTGATGACAAGAGGAGATTAGCGGGATATTCTTGCGATCAAGGTATTCTAGGGCCTTTGATAAAAGTTGAGATTAAAATATCAATTCTAGTTATTGTGTTGAAAACATGTTTGTGATTGAAGACGAAATCCATGACCAATACTTTCTCATCCTTGATTTGATTTGTTTACCTTTATTGTTTGCTTTTATTTAGTTATAATTTTATAAAAATCAGAAAACCCCCGGTGTTATTTTTAGGGAACCGAAATAATTTGACAACCAAGACCTCTCTGTGGGAACGATCCTTTATTGCCCTTGCTTCATTATATATTTTGAGTAGTAAGAAAGTGTAATTTATTTTTGACGCCTACGACAGCGATCAAATTTTGGCGCCGTTGCCGGGGAGGCAGCGGTTGTCACTTGTTTTTGGCTTCTTATTTTTGTTTTTAGTTTTATTTTTTTTAGTTTTTCTTATTTTCTGGTTTTGAAATAGTTTTGAGAACTCTTGTTTCAGGTACTTACTATGGACGGAGCATATTGGAGCGATGGATACGGTTTTCAACAACCTCAACACTTTTATGACAATTTCCTACCATCTATGGGGTGCAATCAAAACCAATTTATTGGCTATGATGCATATCCTATAGAACCTTATGGTGATTTTCATACATACCAACAACAACCTTGTAGTGGGTATGTAAGTCAAGCACCTAGGTGGGATAATTCTACATCTAATTGGCTTTATTTGAGTTGTATGCAGATTTTGAATGGATTACAAGACATGCAACAAAGGCTAGACCAACTTGACCGTGATAGAGAGAACGTCGCACAAACCAATTTTTGGAATATTTCTTCTTACCTGACTCCAAATCGTAGTTATGATCATTCACCCATTCAAAGGGAAGAGTCATGGGAAAGAGAACATATTGTAGTCAATGGTGGTAAGCGTGTGAACGTCAAGAAACTTGCGCAGAAACTATACAAGTTGGAAGATGATGGAGCCTCGGAAGAGCTTGTCGATGAAATTAGTAGGACCATTCATATGGAACTTAAACGACGTCGTGATAAGGGTTGGGAAACCGACGACGATTCTTATTATGGTGAGTCTGAAAATGAAGATGAAGATGATTGTGTTAAAAAGGACCAACCTTTGGAGATATTTGATGACATTAGTGTAGTTGACTCAACTCTTGATCTTTATAATGATAAAACACCTATTCAAAAGGTACATGAGTATGATGCAACTAGTGTGTTACAAAACTTCCTTGCAACAAGGTTTGAGTCTAATGAAGAGGATTATGTTGAGAATGAGACCGTTATGACCACTTTTGTGGAAGACCCAATTGAGCTTGCATATGATTGTAATGATGATGTTTATGTCGATACTTTGGTTAAGGCAGAAACGGATGAAGAATGGTTGCAAGGTTTGATAGAGGACCACGATATAAAAGAGGTGAATAATTCACTTGAGTTTTTCAAGGATGAAGAGGATTCCGTAATACAAGAGATTGTGCAAGGTTTGTCTAACCCTTTGCCTATTGTTTCTTCTCCTTTACCTCTTATTGGTTTGAATGTATGTGCTTCGAGAATAGTGTTGAATGACTTTGTTTCTCGGTTTCCTCCATTAGAGATAATTGATTCTCATACTATGCAGGTTTTGGAACAAGAAACTGTGGAAGTACCCGACTCCTATATTCTTTATACACTTCCAAGTGTGGAAAAGAATAAGTGTGGGGGAATCTTTTATCGGTTCATAGCTTTATTTCTGTTTTACATTACTAATATTTGTGTGAAGCTAGTGTTTGCAAAACAGGTTCTATGGAAGGATCCCCAATTTTTCAGATTGTTGGTATATGGGGAATGAATCTTGCAAGGATATATTCGGGCTGACGACTTTAAACCAAGCACTAAATGGGAGGCAACCCATAGGTTTTGTATTTCTTGTCTTGTTTTTATCTTTTTCTTGTCTTGTTTTTAGTTTTTTTTTCTTGTCGCAAATTGTTAGGATTTTCCACCTTGACTTTCTTTGGATGATTCAATTTACATTGAGGACAATGTAAAGTTTAAGTGTGGGGGAGTGGTTAAGCATTTGCGTTGTAAATTTTTCCTAAATTTTTTCAACTTTTGTGTAAGATAATGAATAAAAAACTCCAACTTGTAGTTAGTTTAGAGTCACATAGTATACATGTCGCTAAGATTACATCGAGAATCTCATAAGAGTGACTGAACTTAGAGATGACAGAGAACATGATCGGGTTTCTTAATTGTATGAGAGTTAAAGTTGGATTTAACCATGCCAGTGGCAAATAAGGTGTAGACTGAATTCGGTATTAGAGTAGTGGTCCCTTATAGTGGAGACTACCCATGTTACATAATGTGAGGCACCGACCTTCAATTCTTTGTACCAGTCTAAATTTGTGCTTTTAGAGTGTGTGTCACCGTACGTTAATTCCGGGCATAGTGGTGAGGTCATGGGTTCTATAATGTTTCGAGAAGTCATCTTGAAAGTGTTTGCTGCCATTGATGTACGATGAACAAAGAGCACCGAAAGAATGGGTTTGTTAATGCTGGTGAAGATAAGTTGAAGGTTAAGTTTGTTGTGAGTGGTTGCATTTATTAATGAAGTCAGAGGTGGCGATGCTGGAAGTTAGAACCGGTGTTGTCGTCACTGGCAGGTGATGTTAATTTCAAGACTAGTGTTGTTATGGAAGCAACTCGAGTTACAAGATGGCTGGTGATATTTGCAGGCAGAGAATGGGAGCTGAGACTATGGCGAAATTGTCTTGGTGTTGGAGTCTGAGCATGGAGAATGGTGGAGAAGCTACAGATAGAGATGGTGATGCTGCTGCTTTGCAACCTGAAATGGATAGACAAGACTGACAAGGTTAGATTCTACAACCTAAGCTGTGAAATGATGCCGTAACGAGTAACGGAACCTGACAGATAATTGAGTGTGGTTGTAACATTGCAAGCTGAGTTGCATTGGAAGAAACTGTTTGTGTTGCAGATACAAAACATAGTCAATTTATTGAGGCTGCAGATGGTTGAGTTGAGATGGAATGATGGTGCTTCTGGTGACGTTGGTCACGTAATTGAATCAGGGGGAGCATTGCAGGGGTTGAGATGAACTTACAAGAGTTACAGCTGAAGTTGTCGTAGGATGAAACGCAGTGAGAATGTGGTGATGTGTGTGTTATTGCAAATGCAATAGAGTTGAAGGTTACAGGGCAGGATATTACAAACAGATGGTGCAACACAGGGCCATCATGGCTGAACTTGTTTATGCAATAGAGCTTAGGAAAACTCTGACTCGGCCCTGACTCACTCCACCCAGCTGACTCGATCCTAACTCAGTCTCTGACTCAATAACGCCGTTAGTGTCCGTTAACTTGACCGTCAGTTTTAACAGCTGACCGTTATGTTTGACCGGTGACCGGGTGGACTTTGCCGGTCACCTGAGATGTTTGCTGGCGACTTTTCCAGCCATTTCCGGCCTATGATACCAGTTTCCCGGCGACAGTTTGGACATAATTCTACATGGTTTTTCTCACACATGGGCTTGGGGGACTTCTATCTAGTGGACTTTTGAAGATTAGACCTAATTTTGGAAACAAGAGAGCTATTTAAAGGAAAGACTTTTAGAACTATAGGATATCTTTTTATCTTTGATCTTTTATCATATTCTTTGCCTCTACTTTGTTTTCTAGGGTTTAGAAACCATGAAGTCTTTTCTCTTTCTTCTTGTTATGAACTCCATGAATATGAGTTAGAGTTTTCTTTTGGTTATGGATTAGTTGGATTTCCAAACATGAGTTTTTGTTCAATAAATTAGTTTTCTCTCATATTATCGTTTATGATTCACCATTAATATTGTTACATGATTTGAATGCTTGTTTAGTCGAGTCGCGAATCGATTGAGTTTGTTTTCATCTTTATTGCTAGATTAGGGTTATTATACGCAAAAGTGATAATTCCTGATTGCAAGTAGCATAAATAAGATTATAGTTTGTAGTGATATATTCTTATGATCTTATGTGAACCATAACCTTTGTTAAATCGGGTTAGTGCTTTTACACGTTCGATTGCTTTGATTGGCCTGATTTCATAGAACCTAATGCATCTAGGGAATTAAACTTGATTAGTGCTTTTACACGTTAGGTTGTTCCTTTAGGTAGAATTCATATTCGCATCTTTTAATGTGTTTGTTGATGACAAGAGGAGATTAGCGGGATATTCTTGCGATCAAGGTATTCTAGGGCCTTTGATAAAAGTTGAGATTAAAATATCAATTCTAGTTATTGTGTTGAAAACATGTTTGTGATTGAAGACGAAATCCATGACCAATACTTTCTCATACTTGATTTGATTTGTTTACCTTTATTGTTTGCTTTTATTTAGTTATAATTTTATAAAAATCAGAAAACCCCCGGTGTTATTTATAGGGAACCGAAATAATTTGACAACCAAGACCTCTCTGTGGGAACGATCCTTTATTGCCCTTGATTCATTATATATTTTGAGTAGTAAGAAAGTGTAATTTATTTTTGACGCCTACGACAGCGATCAAATTTTGGCGCCGTTGCCGGGGAGGCAGCGGTTGTCACTTGTTTTTGGCTTCTTATTTTTGTTTTTAGTTTTATTTTTTTTAGTTTTTCTTATTTTCTGGTTTTGACATAGTTTTGAGAACTCTTGTTTCAGGTACTTACTATGGACGGAGCATATTGGAGCGATGGATACGGTTTTCAACAACCTCAACACTTTTATGACAATTTCCTACCATCTATGGGGTGCAATCAAAACCAATTTATTGTCTATGATGCATATCCTAGAGAACCTTATGGTGATTTTCATACATACCAACAACAACCTTGTAGTGGGTATGTAAGTCAAGCACCTAGGTGGGATAATTCTACATCTAATTGGCTTTATTTGAGTTGTATGCAGATTTTGAATGGATTACAAGACATGCAACAAAGGCTAGACCAACTTGACCGTGATAGAGAGAACGTCGCACAAACCAATTTTTGGAATATTTCTTCTTACCCGACTCCATATCGTAGTTATGATCATTCACCCATTCAAAGGGAAGAGTCATGGGAAAGAGAACATATTGTATTCAATGGTGGTAAGCGTGTGAACGTCAAGAAACTTGCGCAGAAACTATACAAGTTGGAAGATGATGGAGCCTCAGAAGAGCTTGTCGATGAAATTAGTAGGACCATTCATATGGAACTTAAACGACGTCGTGATAAGGGTTGGGAAACCGACGACGATTCTTATTATGGTGAGTCTGAAAATGAAGACGAAGATGATTGTGTTAAAAAGGACCAACCTTTGGAGATATTTGATGACATTAGTGTAGTTGAATCAACTCTTGATCTTTATAATGATCAAACACCTATTCAAAAGGTACATGAGTATGATGCAACTAGTGTGTTACAAAACTTCCTTGCAACAAGGTTTGAGTCTAATGAACAGGAGTATGTTGAGAATGAGACCGTTATGACCACTTTTGTGGAAGACCCAATTGAGCTTGCATATGATTGTAATGATGATGTTTATGTCGATACTTTGGTTAAGGCAGAAACGGATGAAGAATGGTTGCAAGGTTTGATAGAGGACCACGATATAAAAGAGGTGAATAATTCACTTGAGTTTTTCAAGGATGAAGAGGATTCCGTAATACAAGAGATTGTGCAAGGTTTGTCTAACCCTTTGCCTATTGTTTCTTCTCCTTTACCTCTTATTGGTTTGAATGTATGTGCTTCGAGAATAGTGTTGAATGACTTTGTTTCTCGGTTTCCTCCATTAGAGATACTTGATTCTCATACTATGCAGGTTTTGGAACAAGAAACCGTGGAAGTACCCGACTCCTGTATTCTTTATACACTTCCAAGTGTGGACAAGAATAAGTGTGGGGGAAGCTTTTATCGGTTCATAGCTTCATTTCTGTTTTACATTACTAATATTTGTGTGAAGCTAGTGTTTGCAAAACAGGTTCTATGGAAGGATCCCCAACTTTTCAGATTGTTGGTATATGGGGAATGAATCTTGCAAGGATATAGTCGGGCTGACGACTTTAAACCAAGCGCTAAATGGGAGGCAACCCATAGGTTTTGTATTTCTTGTCTTGTTTTTATCTTTTTCTTGTCTTGTTTTTAGTTTTTTTTTTTCTTGTCGCAAATTTTTAGGATTTTCCACCTTGACTTTCTTTGGACGATTCAATTTACATTGAGGACAATGTAAAGTTTAAGTGTAGGGGAGTGGTTAAGCATTTGCGTTATAAATTTTTCATAAATTTTTTCAACTTTTGTGTAAGATAATGAATAAAAAACTCGAACTTGTAGTTAGTTTAGAGTCACATAGTATACATGTCGCTAAGATTACATCGAGAATCTCATAAGAGTGACTGAACTTAGAGATGACAGAGAACATGATCGGGTTTCTTAATTGTATGAGAGTTAAAGTTTGATTTAACCATGCCAGTGGCAAATAAGGTGCAGACTGAATTCGGTATTAGAGTAGTGGTCCCCTATAGTGGAGAATACCCATGTTACATAATGTGAGGCACCGACCTTCAATTCTTTGTACCTGTCTAAATTTGTGCTTTTAGAGTGTGTGTCACCGTACGTTAATTTCGGGCATAGTGGTGAGGTCATGGGTTCTATAATGTTTCGAGAAGTCAGCTTGAAAGTGTTTGCTGCCATTGATGTACGATGAACAAAGAGCACCGAATCAATTGATTTGTTAATGCTGGTGAAGATAAGTTGAAGGTTAAGTTTGCTGTGAGTGGTTGCAGTTATTAATGAAGTCAGAGGTGGCGATGCTGGAAGTTAGAACCGGTGTTGTCGTCACTGGCAGGTGATGTTAATTTCAAGACTAGTGTTGTTATGGAAGCAACTCGAGTTACAAGATGGCTGGTGATATTTGCAGGCAGAGAATGGGAGCTGAGACTATGGCGAAATTGTCTTGGTGTTGGAGTCTGAGCATGGAGAATGGTGGAGAAGCTACAGATAGAGATGGTGATGCTGCTGCTTTGCAACCTGAAATGGATAGACAAGACTGACAAGGTTAGATTCTACAGCCTGACCTGTGAAATGATGCCGCAACGAGTAAATGTAACCCGATAGAGATGGTGATCTGAGAATTGAGTGTGGTTGTAACATTGCAAGTTTGAGTTGCATTGGAAGAAATTGTTTGTGTTGCAGCTACAAAACATAGTCAATTTATTGAGGCTGCAGATGGTTGAGTTGAGATGGAATGATGGTGCTTCTGGTGACGTTGGTCACGTAATTGAATCAGGGGGAGCATTGCAGGGGTTGAGCTGAACTTACAAGAGTTACAGCTGAAGTTGTCGTAGGATGAAACGCAGTGAGAATGTGGTGTTGTGTGTGTTATTGCAAATGCAATTGAGCTGAAGGTTACAAGGCAGGATATTACAAACAGATGGTGCAACACAGGGCCATCATGGCTGAACTTGTTTATGCAACAGAGCTTAGGCAAACTCTGACTCGGCGCTGACTCACTCCACCCAGCTGACTCGATCCTGACTCAGTCTCTAACTCAATAACGCCGTTAGTGTCCGTTAACTTGACCGTCAGTTTTAACAGCTGACCGTTATGTTTGAACCGGTGACCGGGTGGACTTTGCCGGTCACCTGAGATGTTTGCCGGCGACTTTTCCGGCCAGATTCCGGCCTATGATACCAGTTTCCCGGCGACAGTTTGGACAGAATTCTACTTGGGTTTTCTCACACATGGGCTTGGAGGACTTCTATCTAGTGGACTTTTGAAGATTAGACCTAATTTTGGAAACAAGAGAGCTATTTAAAGGAAAGACTTTTAGAACTATAGGATATCTTTTTATCTTTTATCTTTTATCATATTCTTTGCCTCTACTTTGTTTTCTAGGGTTTAGAAACCATGAAGTCTTTTCTCTTTCTTCTTGTTATGAACTCCATGAATATGAGCTAGAGTTTTCTTTTGGTTATGGATTATAGTTGGATTTCCAAACATGAGTTTTTGTTCAATAAATTAGTTTTCTCTCATATTATCGTTTATGATTCACCATTAATATTGTTACATGATTTGAATGCTTGTTTAGTCGAGTCGCGAATCAATTGAGTTTGTTTTCATCTTTATTGCTAGATTAGGGTTATTATACGCAAAAGTGATAATTCCTGATTGCAAGTAGCATAAATAAGATTATAGTTTGTAGTGATATATTCTTATGATCTTATGTGACCCATAACCTTTGTTAAATCGGGTTAGTGCTTTTACACGTTCGATTGCTTTGATTGGCCTGATTTCATAGAACCTAATGCATCTAGGGAATTAAACTTGATTAGTGCTTTTACACGTTAGGTTGTTCCTTTAGGTAGAATTCATATTCGCATCTTTTAATGTGTTTGTTGATGACAAGAGGAGATTAGCGGGATATTCTTGCGATCAAGGTATTCTAGGGCCTTTGATAAAAGTTGAGATTAAAATATCAATTCTAGTTATTGTGTTGAAAACATGTTTGTGATTGAAGACGAAATCCATGACCAATACTTTCCCATCCTTGATTTGATTTGTTTACCTTTATTGTTTGCTTTTATTTAGTTATAATTTTATAAAAATCAGAAAACCCCCGGTGTTATTTATAGGGAACCGAAACAATTTGACAACCAAGACCTCTCTGTGGGAATGATCCTTTCTTGCCCTTGCTTCATTATATATTTTGAGTAGTAAGAAAGTGTAATTATATTTGTGTCGGCTGACAACCGGTCACTCCCCAAAGGAGGAGCATAGCTTTCCAAACCGTCAGGTTGGAATCGTGTACACACGACCGATCCAAAACCCTAATTAGGGTTTTGCGGCATGTTACATGTGTCGCTGATCGATCACGAGCGTCCATCTTCGCAAGCTTGGACGAAGGGTGTAGATGTAGACTTAAAAGGCCAACCATGGCCGGATATCTCGAAATGCGCACCCGAAGTAAGCATGGTGCGCGGTTTCCAACTTCTTTGCAGCATGGGATTTCTGTTGCAAATCGATCTCAACCGCTCTTCTTTACCGGTAAACTTGAGTGGCCTAGATCGCACCTTCGTGGATAGTGAAGTATAGACATGGACACCATCATGTCGTCTACACACATGCCTGATCGGTCCTCTATAAAGCACTTCCCATGCTTGGATTCGACCAAGCTGAAAGAAGGAACTTGCGTACCTCTTAAACCCCAATCCGACGGTCGCAGATGAGGGTTGCAAGTCATCTCGTCCGTCCAACTTTACCAGCTTGGACGGACAGCCTAAGACATGAGTTAGGCTATCAATGAGGCGTCACCACAATCACCGTCCACCACTCTTCCACATGGAGTGATCGGTCAAGTCAGGGCTTACCTGTATAGCCTCCAAACGATCACTCGAAGATGCCCGGACATGATGCTATTTTAAGACGCTTAAATCCGTGACTTACTCCGGTAAGCCTTAAAAACAGCGATGCTTCAAACATGCTGAATATACTCGATGCAGTACCTGCGTAGAATACACACGATACTTCACAAGTATCGAATTCCTAAATAATTTAGTTATTTAGTCTAGCATTACATGCTACTTTCTGTGGGTCCCACGATCCACACACTCGAGACATCAATCATGTCACAAACTGGGGGATACATACTGGGGTATTGGTCTGGCGGTTTACAGCGTGCAGCGTGCAACGCGCCATCACAAGAACGTGTCAGAAAGTCATGGACGGTTAGAGATGACAGGAGAAGTGGGCAAGACTGGTCGTGTAACATCAACAAACAACTCCACTACTCCATCAATCCACTTCCTCCACTTCCCACGAGAGACGTGAATAAGGCTCAAATGACTTGTATAAATAGGTTCTACTCCCTATTTCCAACAACAGAACAAGTCCATACAAGACAGAAACCAAGAATTAATACAAAACGTATTCAAACATTCAAAGCCTTCTTGCATCAATCGTAAGCCTGCTCACCTTTCTGTTACAAGTCATAAACAAGCCTACACCTTCACAATCTCTACACCTTATTCGCTTCCCTCCCTAAGATCAACCCCATCTCCTTCACTTTGTGACCGAAGCAAGTCTGGAACGGCCATTTCTTGGTTTAGGCCAGTTGTACAGATTGATTTCTCGAATCACAAGCACTCACCGCGCAGTGCATTTGTTTAGGGTTTAGATTCATTCCTCATCCACACACCCCAAATTACCAAATCCGGAAGGAATAGTTTTCACCCATAAATAATTGGCGACCACAGCGGGAGGTTAATCTCTCGGTTGTAAAGTCAATTTCTCCAAAATCCGATTCAATTTCATCAATTTCAAAAGGGTGGATCTTAGAATCAATTCAATCAACAATTCATTTCAAGATGGTGGAACTCAGGTCTGGATCAGCAATCAATTCTGATGGGGCTAGTGTGGATAACACTCCCGGTGTCGATGTACCTGTCAGTGGAGCTACCGCGGTCAATACATCTCGTGAAGACGTCACTTCTATCCCCAACGCTAGCGGAGCAGGAGACATTCCAGTAGGCGTAACGCCTCCCATCACCGGAGCCAGAGCAGCCGCAAATCCCGGAATCTCCTCAAGTGTAACGCCTCCAGTGGTCACCAGGGCAACAACTGTTACTCCTTCATCAGGACGAGGAGCTGGAGGGACGAGAGGAGGACCACCGCCCATTACCATTACAAACTTGATGGAGAAGCAGGAGATTCTTGCTAAGACTCAAACGGATATGGCCGCAACCCAGAAAGAGGTACTCACTTTCCTTAAAACTTTAACTGAACGATTGCCACAAGATTCACGGCAATCCTTGGAGCCAGCAAGAAATGCCTACAATACACCCGGAGCAGGCGTTTCCACTCGGACCCACATGAGTGGAGAAGCTCTTGTTGCTCATGAACGCCCAAGAGAGAGGGACCAGCCATCCAACTTCATCACACGTGAGGACCTGGAACGACTTCTCCAAAACCGAGGCAAAGGAAATCTGATGGATGCACACCAACATCACCGCCGTACCCTCAAGATATGCAACGAATCCCTCTTCCAAGAGGATACACCTCTCCTCGCCTCCCTCTACGATGGCACCGGTAACGCTCGTGAACACGTTTCTCGATTTTTGGAATCCTTGGGGAGCACGAGTACAATCATGTTCTCCGCCCGAAAGAGTTCTCGAAATCACTTACGGGAAGGGCATACACTGTACAACAACATCACACCCGACAAAGATATCCAATTGGGGCGAGATGATCGGTGCTTTCTACAGAAGTATCTCTTCGTATCCGAGCGAGATCACCTTTTCGCATCTAGGAGAGTCTCTCAGCGGAACAACGAGCATCCGAACGACTTCGTTAAGAGGTTCAGAACTCAAGCACTAGATTGTCATGATCCGAACATCACTGAATATCAGCTGGTGGAGCTGTGCATCAATGGGATGATACCCATATACCGCGCTTTACTAGAGAATCTGGGCTTTCAGACATTCTCCGAACTCCATGAAGCTGCCAAACGTTCAGCCACAACCGCCCCAGCATTGCTAGAGAGGACCAGGGTTGTTCGAAACGAAGATCCACGTGAGAGTCGAGGAAGCAGGCGCCTCACAAATAAACAATACAACAAAGGGGTCCTTCTCGTGAGCGTGGTAGGCGAAGGAGGAAAAAGGAAAGCTTCAAAGAATGAACAACAACCCAAGCGTGCGGCTCCAGCGCACATGACTTTTTCAAAAAGGGAGCGGGCAAGACTCCTGCACAAGACACCGAAGATACAAGTTTCCCATTCCCCATGAATGAAGTAGTGGAACTCTTGGAGGCATGGATTCAAGACGATGACATCAAGCTGCCTCCTATCAGACGTCCACCAACTGAGAAAGATATGGCGGATCCCAAGTACTATCGCTACCATAGGTTCTTTCACCATCCAACCAAAGACTGCAACAGGCTGAAACAAATCTTCAGGGAAAAGATAGAGACGGGAGAACTCCAACTTGGAAATGAAGGTGTTCGTAGAGATCCTCTTCCTATCAGGAACTGCATGATTTATGGGGATTCCGTTTGTAAGACTGTATAATCTATGATGGAACATTTATGCGAGATCTTGTACTTCTCCAAAGCACAACGTCAGGACATATTTGCAACCCTCAACCGCGTTGTCTCAGGCAGGCGCTTGTATCTGGAAGAGGAAGCGGTCTCGAAACCTCAGTCCTTGCTGGAAGATGCAAGCAAGGGAAATTAGGGACTCTTAACCGTTGCACGTTTGAAGGACATCGAGTTCGATAACACATTGATCGATATGGCCTCTGAATTCAACATCATCACTCTCCAGACCTTAAAAGCAACAAATATTTAAAAAAAGGAGGCCACTCGCAACCCAATTGTGATTAAGACTCCAGAAGGAGAACTCAGAGATGCATATGGATACATCGATCTTGAAGTAAAATTGGGCGATGCCTCGACACAAGCAAAGTTCTACATAGTCAGAGAGCATCCGAATTACGACATGATCCTAGGACGCTCTTGGGTACAAGATAACACTAGGAATTTTCCCTCTACCGGTTACGACACCTAAAAGGATCTCTAACAAGCCGTCTGGACCTGAAGGCTGTCCGTTGCCGCACCTGCAGCTTTCCAATGCGACACAATTTCCTGTAAAGAGCCCATCAGCATACATTAAGAGGTTCCGAGCTCAAGTAAGTCCCATCACGCAACCCTTCTTGCAACCAATCACTACTCACTCTGATAAGTCCTGGGGACTGGCTCCAACCAACAAACCAACCCCGGCTAAGAGATGTGAATGGGAAGCCGGCCCTTTCAAACGTTTTATCAAGAGCTTAGAGGCAGTCTTGGTCAAAGACGATAAGGCCAAGGTCCAGATATCTGCACGCTCAAACCCATTTGGAATTGGAGATCTGGTGACGAAGACGACTGCATTCAAGGTTGGGAACATGACGGTGAAAATGACCACTCCACCTGACTCACCCACCGAAAGAGAGGATGAACCGTACTTGGTAGCAGATGTTATCCTAGGCGGCTATTGCAAGCTCATCAACGCCGATAAACTAGAAGGCATAACAATTCACTCATAATGGCTCAAATCCTACCGAACTTAAGATGTTGTGCTACCACTTTCCAGCGTCCTCCACACTTTAAATGATGTGCTATTTCCTCTAGCGTGTTTTCTTTTACAATTTCATGTCATATTTGTAATTCCTCCAGAAAATGATTGCAATACTTGCATTCATAGCTAGGGTTTCAATTTTCAATTTAATTGAAGCATTATTTCCATCTGAGAACCTCTCTACCCCTAAAAACACAAAGTCCTGAGTCAGCCTAAATCAACCCACTAGAGCAAGGAAGGAAACCATAAGCAAACATCTCATGGGAAGAAGGAAATAGAATGTGTGCACAAAAGGAAAATTATTTGAGCCATCTGCCCCAGCAAGACCAATGAAGATCTCACGTCAGGAGCACACAGATGCAATCTTAACAAGAGGTCATGACATAAACCTTTATTCAAGGTAAGCAAACAGAAGAAAAGATCTTGAACTCAGCCGCCACTGAGTACAAGAAAGAGGTTCAAAAAATTATGGGAATACACTTGAAAAGAGAAAAAGAAGCAAAGAGGTTTAGCAATCAAGAAGAATAACCGCGCCTGCACCACTGCTGGGTCCTGCTTCGACGCCATCACCTGCTACCGCTTCTCCCTTCAGAGCCTCAGCTTCCGCTTTAGATGTTTCCGCAGCAACGTTCTCCGTCCTAACATTATCGGCAGGAACAGCTTCCAAGTCTTCCTCAAAGCCCACAGCAACATTAGGGTTTGCGCTGATTGCCTTCGAACACTCAGGTCCGTCTGTGTCAGAATCAAGGATTATCACACCGTCCTGGATTGGATAATCACGCCTATCTTCATCCGGAGGCCGTTTATGCTCCACTCTCCGCCTCTTTAACTGCGCTACAAATCTTTACGCGCCTTGCGCTTCATCGGTGCTCGCAACGCTTCCTCATGCCTCCACCGTTCTTCCATGTCGATCGCAGCTGAAAGGGAACATATGCGTCCCCTGGTGATACGCAGGTGCAGAACAGACATCCCCTGTATAGCACGACCAACTTCACGAAGTGGGAGATCAATTTTAGCCATTACCTCCTCGTGCGCATTATTCTCAGGTTTGTCAACTTCGAAACTCTCTTCTGGAGAAGTTACAGAATGATCATCGCCCGCTGCTTCCATGATAGGCTGCAAAGAAAAAAAAAAGTTATGGGCACACAAAAATATGTGTATCATCATCAGTCAATCAGAAGATCAGATGAGTACGGAGCAATACCTGAGATACAAAAGGAACGACTATGTGATGAGAGGAATCCTTAGAATTTTTCTTTATAATCTAGCAAGTCAACAGAATCCCAGGAGAAAAGGAGTCTCTACTTGCCACCTATAAAGGCTACCGATTCAAGATAGCGATCAATGATGCTTATCGGATATATCTGAGGAAAGCTTCCGTGTAACAAAGGGGAGTACACCTAGTCCAAGGGATAGGCCAAGCTCTGTCCAGATAGTGCGGAGGAAACCAAAGCGACTCGCCAGATCAAGTCATGCTCCCTCCACCATCCTAATCAGGACCGACCAGTTCTGGGACAACACCTGACGATGTCGGCCTATGCGGTAAATGTATATTCACCTTAGCTTGGTCATTTTTGTATACAAACTTGTCATCATCTCATGCCTACCCCACAATAGCGTAACCATTATGCGCTAGGCAGGGAACTTAATGTTGATGGTGGATTTTCATTTAAGGGCTGAAATTATAAAAGCCAAAATTATGCGCTAACATCTTGCAAAAGATAAAGCCATTAATAAGTGATGAATACTTCTTCACCTTACTAATTCACCTAGAATAGAGCATGTGGCAACAATCGGAGCATTTAGTGAATTAAATACACGAAATTCATCCAGGTTGGAGCATGTAGCAACAATCCCATATACCCTGTGAATTTACAGCATTATTAATTAATGCATGACCAGCCTCGTATTTCCTGTACTCATTACCAGTGCGGCATGACGACCGAGTGTTGTTCTCAGCAGAGCAACACGAATCTCCAAGCATTAATAATAAAACATGTACAAAATACCCATACAGGCTACAACTCTCGATGTGTTATACTAGCCCGATTGAACATGTTTGAACCTGAACTGACCATACCTGTCTTAGAAACGATCACGACCATCCAACCTCACCAGCATGATTGGATGGCTTAGATTAAATCCATGACCCCAAGCAGGTGTTGGAATATTCACCACCTTAATGACCACCAGCGAGCCCGTTTATGCCCTGGTCGGTTGAATATATACCATGCCTCCCAAATAACCACCGAACACCAGCCTAAAGTAGGATGGTTGGACTGGTGTGGAGCAGCTTGGAAAAACTTGTGCGCACAAGACCGCCAACGGCAGTCTCAAAACGGCCACGGCCATCCAACTTCACCGGCATAATTGGACGGCGTAGATTACCCCATGACCGGTCAGACAAGCTTGTCCTACACACCGACGGGGCCCCTTTCTACCTGCATAGCCGACCATCTCATGACCTAACCAGGGAGGAGTGAACGTTCACCCATAACCTGGCTGGCGTGATGCTTTAAGGGTCGCTAAGGGTCTTAAACTGATCACGACCATCCAACTTCGCCGGCGTATCTGGATGGCCTAGATCAAGCCCATGACCGTCAGTCAGGTATCACCATGATCGCCACCGACCCAATATGAGCCCCACATGGTCGGCCTCCCCAAAGGAGGAGAATAGCTTTCCAAACCGTTAGGTTGGAGTCGTGTACACACGACCGATCCAAAACCCTAATTAAGGTTTGCGGCATGTTACATGTGTCGCTGATCGATCACGAGCGTCCATCTTCGCAAGCTTGGACGAAGGGTGTAGATGTAGACTTAAAAGGTCCTGAGCATGTCAACATGATCATCGTGGGACCACCTACACACATGACCGGTCGACCAAGGCCAACCATGGCCGGATATCTCGAAACGCGCGCCCGAAGTAAGCATGGTGCGTGGTTTCCAACTTCTTTGCAGCATGGGATTTCTGTTGCAAATCGATCTCAACCGCTCTTCTTTACCGGTAAACTTGAGTGGCCTAGATCGCACCTTCGTGGGATAGTGAAGTGTAGACATGGACACCAACATGTCGTCTACACACATGCCTGATAGGTCCTCTATAAACCACTTCCCATGCTTGGATTCAACCAAGCTGAAAGAAGGAACTTGCGTACCTATTAAACCCCAATCCGATGGTCGCAGATGAGGGTTGCAAGTCATCTCGTCCGTCCAACTTTACCAGCTTGGACGGACAGCCTAAGACATGAGTTAGGCTATCAATGAGGCGTCACCACAATCACCGTCCACCACTCTTCCACATGGAGTGATCGGTCAAGTCAGGGCTTACCTGTATAGCCTCCAAACGATCACTCGAAGATGGTTGGACATGATGCTATTTTAAGACGCTTAAATCCGGGACTTACTCCGGTAAGCCTTAAAAACAGCGATGCTTCATACATGCTGAGTATACTCGATGCAGTACCTGCATAGAATACACACGATACTTCACAAGTATCGACTTACTAAATAATTTAGTAATTTAGTCTAGCATTACATGCTACTTTCTGTGGGTCCCACGATCCACACACTCGAGACATCAATCATGTCACAAACCGGGGATAGATATCGGGGTATTGGTCTCGGCGGTTTACAGCGTGCAACGCGCCATCACAAGAACGTGTCAGGAAGTCATGGACGGTTAGAGATGACAGGAGAAGTGGGTAAGACTGGTCGTGTAACATCAACACACAACTCCACTACTCCATCACTCCACTTCCTCCACTTCCCACGAGAGACGTGAATAAGGCTCAAATGACTTGTATAAATAGGTTCTCCTCCCTATTTCCAACAACATAACAAGTCCAGACAAGACAGAAACCAAGTGTTAATACAAAACGTATTCAAACATTCAAAGCCTGCTTGCATCAATCGTAAGCCTGCTCACCTTTCTGTTACAAGTCATAAACAAGCCTACACCTTCACAATCTCAACACCTTCTTTGCTTCCCTCCCTAAGATTAACCCCATCTCCTTCACTTTGTGACCGAAGCAAGTCTGGAACGGCCATTTCTTGGTTTAGGCCAGAGTTGTACAGATTGATTTCTCGAATCACAAGCACTCACCGCGCAATGCATTTTTTTAGGGTTTAGATTCATTCCTCATCCACACACCCCAAATTACCAAATCCGGCAGGAATAGTTTTCACCCATAAACAAAGAGGTGACTCCAAGTTACTGGTGAATCAGATGAATGGAGTATACGCATTGAAGGAAGTAACGCTAGCTCCATACCGATCAGAAGCACAGAGGTTACTAACTATTTTGCCGATGCAACCATAACCCATGTTGGTCGCAGCAACAACAAACACGCCGATTGTCTAGAAACGCTAGCTTCCAAGTTAAAATTCGAGGGTTTGGAAGAAACCCCGACAAGAAAAGAGGAGAACCATAGAATCGACATGGCTATCGCAATACAAAGACACCAAGACCGACGATTGGCGAACTCCGATCATTCAAGAGCTCAACAGCTCACTCTCCCAAGGAAAGGTCGGTCTCAAAGCCCTGCAGAACTTCTTCATGCTTCATGGTATGTTGTATTATCGGAACCCAGATGGTTCCCTGTCAAGATGTCTTGGGGATGACGAAGCACAACTACAGCTGAGTCGTGTTCACAATATAATTTGTGGACAATCACTGGTGGTAACGATTTACCGACGACTTCAACGCCTGGGATATTACTGGCCAGAGATGGAGACTCAATCCAGACTACTTTAGAAGTCCTGCTCAAATTGCCAAGCACCGCCACATCAATTGGAAATTTTTAATGTGAACCACACTGGGGACTGGAGAGAGCCATACATTAGCTATCTCCGTGACGGAACAACTCCTGCCGATCAAAAGGATGTTATCAAGATAAAGCAAAAGGCAAAGCGGTTCGTATTCCACGAAGGGATCCTGTATCGCAAGATCTTCGGAGGTGATCTACTACGATGCCCGGCTCAAAGAAATCCCAGTCATGTCAAGGAGACACACGAAGGAGAACATCAAGGGAAGAGGAAACTGTTTCTCCATATACACGAGAAATACTATTGGCCGACCATGGAGGATGACGCGTAGCCGCTTTTGTTCAAAGTCTGTCACAAATGCCAAATTCATGGGAACCTTGTTCATGCGCCTTCCACCCCTTTGCACTCGATAAGCAGTCCATGGCCATTTTACAGCTGGGGACTGGACATTATCGGGAAAATCAATTCGCCATCATCGAAGCAGCACGAGTAGATCATAACCGCGACAGAATACTTCACCAAATGGGTAGAAGCCATTCCCCTACGAGGAACTACATGAGCAACAATTGTGGCTTTCATTAAAGAACACATCATTTGTCGTTTTGGCGTGCCCAAGCATATCCTCACTGATAACGGCACTCCCTTCGCCAATAAGCAGGTACGAGAGTTACTTGAAGAGTATGGCATTAAACAGGTCTTCTCCACCATCTACTATCCTCAAGGGAACGGACAAGCTGAGACTACCAACAAGACATTGATCCGGATCATCAGTCGAACAGTACACGACGATCCTAGGGAATGGCATGATCAGTTACCAATAGCGCTATGGGCATACCGAACATCACCCAGAAGCTCCATTGGAGTTTCCCCATACTCACTTGTTTACGGAGCGGATGCAATTCTCCCAGCAGAGATCAAAATCCCATCAGCCAGGATTGCAGCGGCAACCGGGATCCACTAGAATGAGGCTGAAGCCTCTAACTATAGAGTAGCGGAGTTAGACACTCTGGATTTCAGAAGAAACAAAGCAGAAGAACGCAATCAGGTGTACAGGAATCGAATTTCCAGGGCATACAACAAAACTGTGAAATCATGTATTTTCAAAGTGGGAGATTTGGTCTTGAAAACGGCCAAGCACATCCAACAAGACATGTCTGCACCAAAATTCTCACCAAAATGGGAAGGTCCTTACACAGTCACCAAGGCCTACAATACTGGTTACTAAAAGATCATTAAGGTGGATGGAGGCAGGCTGGAAGCAGTCATCAATGGAAAGTGGCTCAAGGCATATCATGCTTGACCACTATCTGCTCTGTCAACAATACAGGCATTTATTTTCATTACATGTTTGAATCATCAATTATATTCAGACATGCATCAAACAAAAAAAAAAAACCGTTTCACCAATCAAAAAACCAATGCAATTTATTCCGCAAAGACGTTCAAAAGACTTTTGACATAAACGTCATTAACAATAAGGGAGTACAGCTGAATACGACTTAGAAGAGGCCATCTAGAAGATTATAGTTCCTTGAGAGCATCATCTCCAGTCTAGCTTGATATCTTTCTGTTCTTTTCTTCAAGTCCTGTACAGCCTGCTCTACCTCCTTTGATTCTGCAGCCAGAGCCTTCTCCTCTTCCAAGACGCTGCCGCAACCAGCCCACGTTGAACTCCATGGATTCGCAGGTAGATACCATATTCTCCCACTTTTCGAGGCTTGATTCGGCAACGTTGCGGATAGAAATATTCTCCATCTTAGCAATCATGGGAAGAAGGCAGTTTATCATGATTACAAAGCATATGAACAAAGTCTTAGGACCACATTCCCGGTTGCGATATGGCCGTACTTTCTCCATAACTTTGTGTACAAAGGCACAAACTCCTTACGCACTAAGAATCCACCGACATCTCGGTAGGCGGAGGATAAACATTTCATGCAAACATCGAATGAAAGACTCGCATTGGGGTACTCATAAGATGAGATACCCAGATCAGCATCTTCGAGGTCCACAGGGGTAGGCGTGTTTGAGTTTGAAGGAAGAGGACTGGTTAAGTCGTCATCATCGATAACCGTCACACATGTTCCAGTAGGGTATCTCTGCAAGAATGAGAGGATTATTCACCTGATCATTATGAAGAACAAGCAATTGTTCAGAAAAGGAAAAAGAGACGAACCGGTATGATCTTCTTGACTCGGAGAACACGAGCAGGGGATTCATCATAAAGCTCAGACGCAGGTCGTGCACGTTTAACGGAAGATCCTGGATGGTATGAAGAAGACAATCCACTGTTGTTCGACATGATGAGGAAACGGAGTTTCTGCGAGAAAGCCCTATTGTAAAATCGTAAAATTGGTTCAAAATCTCTACACCTGCATATATGCTGAGGAAACCCTAAAACGATTACGGCGCCCGATATATGGGGATTCAACACCGACCAAGTCAGGCTTTCTTTTGAACCCTAATCAAGAATCAGAAGAGCATCTGGATACGAGCGATTCAACCAGCAGTGTGTAAGCACCCACGCCCGGAATCCCAGTAGAAGAAGAATCTTATCCCTAACTCAAACACCTAAGGGAGGAAGCCGGTCCATCAAGGCATGTGGTCACGCACGTATGGAGGATTGCCCACTATTGGTCAGAATCCCTCCAGGTAAACTTCCTTTATCTTGTCTTCTTATGTTTGTATATGTCACCATCTCATGCCTACCCCACAATAGTATAACCATTATGTGCTAGGCAGGGGACTTAATGTTGATGGTGGATTTTCATTTAAGGGCTGAAATTGTAAAAGCCAAAATTATGCGCTAACATCTTGCAAAAGATAAAGCCATTAATAAGTGATGAATACTTCTTCACCTTACTAATTCACCTAAAATAGAGCATGTGGCAACAATCCCAGCATTATGTGAATTAAATATACGAAATTCATCCAGGTTGGAGCATGTAGCAACAATCCCATATACCCTGTGAATTTACAACATTATTAATTAATGCATGACCAGCCTCGTATTTCCTATACTCATTACTCGGCGTGCGATGACGACGGAGTGTTGTTCTCAGCAGAGCAACACGAATCTCCAAGCATTAATAATAAAACATGTACAAAATACCCATACAGGCTACAACTCTCGGTGTGTTATACTAGCCCGATTGAACATGTTTGAACCTGAACTGACCATACCTGTCTCAGAAACGATCACGACCATCCAACCTCACCAGCATGATTGGATGGCTTAGATTAAATCCATGACCCCAAGCAGGTATTGGAATATTCACCACCAACTTAACGCGGGCCCGCATGGTCGGCCTCCCAAAACGGTGGCATAGTTTGCCAAACCGTCCAAACCAAACCAGTATGGACGGAAAACCCTAAATTAGGGTTTGCGGCACATTACATGTATCGCAAAACAGTCTCAACCATCCATCTTCGCAGGCATAGATGGAGGGTGTAGATGTAGATTCAAAGGGCCCAGAGGATGTCAACACAAACACCGTGGGCCCACCTACATACCTGACTGATCGGTCAGGACCAACTATGGTTGGTCGTCTTGATTTGTGCGTCCCAAACTGGGTATGACACACGGCCAACAAAACCTGATTAGGGTTTGTGTCGCGATCACGAGCGTCCCTTTTCTCCTGCTCGGATGAAGGGTCCAGGAATAGACTAAGCGGAGTCCTGGTAAGTATCAACATGATCACTCGTGGGCCCACCTATCTCCACACCCGATCGGCCAAGACCAAACTTGGTTGTACACCTCGATTCGCACGCCCAAACCAGGCGTGGTCGCACCTCCTAATTGTAAACTGATCTCGACCACTCAACTTCTCCGGAAAAATTGAGTGGCTTAGATCACGTTTCTATGAGGCAATGAAGTATAGGCGTGAACACTAGCCTACCACCCACACGCAGAATCAATCGGCCGGGACCGACCAGGCTTGGTCGTCTCGAAACGCGTGCCAGAAATGGGCATGATGCGCGACTTTTGCGGCACCAGATTTCTGTTGCAAATCGATCTCAACCGCTCCTCTTTGCCGGTCAAATTGAGTGGCCTAGATCGCACCTTCATGGGACAGTGAGGTACGGACGTGTACACCGGCATGCCGTCTACACGCATGCCCTGGTCGATCCTTTCCCGAACACCTCCCATGCTTGGTTTCGACCAAGTCAAGAGTGATGCCTACGCACCTCTTCAAAACCCTAAAACTTCATCAACGGTCGCAGATGAGCGTCACGGATCATCTCGTCCGTCCAACTCTACCACCTTGGTCAAGCGCCCCTGGTTAGGAGTTAAGAGACCAGCAAGGCATCACCACGATCACCGTCCACTACTCTTCCACATGAGGTGATCGGCCAAATCGAGCTTGCCTCGTATAGCCTCCAAACGATCACTCGAAGATGGCTGGACATGATGCTATTTTAAGACGCTTAAATTCGTGACTTACTCCGTTAAGCCTTAAAAACAGCGATGCTTCATACATGCTGAATATACTTGATGCAGTACCTGCATAGAATACACACGATACTTCACAAGTATTGACTTCCTAAATAACTTAGTTATTTAGTCTAGCATTACATGCTACTTTCTGTGGGTCCCACGATCCACACACTCGAGACATCAATAATGTCACAAACTGGGGGATACATACTGGGGTATTTGTCTAGCGGTTTACAGCGTGCAGCGTGCAACGCGCCATCACAAGAACGTGTCAGGAAGTCATGGACGGTTAGAGATGACTGGAGATGTGGGAAAGACTGGTCGTGTAACACCAACACACAGCTCCACTACTCCATCACTCCACTTCCTCCACTTCCCACGAGAGACGTGAATAAGGCTCAAATGACTTGTATAAATAGGTTCTCCTCCCTATTTCCAACAACAAGAACAAGTCCAGACAACAGAGGCAAGTGTTGATACCATCGTATTCAAACACCGGAACCGATAGCTTACATCCTTCAAGCCAGTTCATCTTTCTGATACAAGTCATACATAGCCAACACCTTCACAATCTCAACACCTTCTTCGCTTCCTCCCTAAGATCAACCCGATCTCCTTCACTTTGTGACCGAAACAAGTCTAGAACGGCCATTTCTTGGTTTAGGCCGGATTTGCACAGATTGATTTCTCGAATCTACAAGCACTCCCGTGTAGTGCATTTATTTAAGGTTTAGACTCATTTCTCATCCACACACCTCAAATTACCAAAACCGGCAGAAATAGTTTTCACCCATAAACACTTAGGCTCAACCTTAACTTCATCTTCCTTTAAGATAAGTTATGACTATTTGAAAATAAATCTAGGGGATCAACAATAAATCTCTAATGAGGTACATGTTTAATAATAAACATGTTCAAAGAACTCAAGCATCCCTAGATTCTCGTAATAATATTCACAACAAAGTCGAAAAATCACACCAAAGTCTAAAAAATCGAACACACAACCAAAAAATCTATATGTAGAAGTATACTCAGCATACCCCTATATGAAGACACAATCAACATATTTGGTTTCTATCTAGTTCTTTTAGGAAGAGGAATGACAATCTTAGTCAAACACCCCCACACTTTAACGCATTCATAATAAGGTCATCTACCTTTCCATAAATCATATGGAGTTTCATCTCGATCCTTAAAAGGGTACTCTATTCAGGATATACTAGTTAAGAGGACATGATGCACCCCCACCCCCTACCCCCCACCCCCCACCCCCTTTTCGGGATATCCTTAAAAGGGTACTCTATGAGGCAATGAAGTATAGGCGTGAACACTAGCCTACCACCCACACGCAGAATCAATCGGCCGGGACCGACCAGGCTTGGTCGTCTCGAAACGCGTGCCAGAAATGGGCATGATGCGCGACTTTTGCGGCACCCAGTTTCTGTTGCAAATCGATCTCAACCGCTCCTCTTTGCCGGGTCAAATTGAGTGGCCTAGATCGCACCTTCATGGGACAGTGAGGTACTGCGGACGTGTACACCGGCAAGCCGTCTACACGCATGCCCTGGTCGATCCTTTCCGGAACACCTCCCATGCTTGGTTTCGACCAAGCTGAAGAGTGATGCCTACGCACCTCTTCAAAACCCTAAAACTTCATCAACGGTCGCAGATGAGCGTCACAGATCATCTCGTCCGTCCAACTCTACCAGCTTGGTCAAGCAGCCCTGGTTAGGAGTTAAGAGACCAGCAAGGCATCACCACGATCACCGTCCACTACTCTTCCACATGAGGTGATCGGCCAAATCAGGGCTTGCCTGTATAGCCTCCAAACGATCACTCGAAGATGGCTGGACATGATGCTATTTTAAGACGCTTAAATTCGTGACTTACTCCGTTAAGCCTTAAAAACAGCGATGCTTCATACATGCTGAATATACTTGATGCAGTACCTGCATAGAATACACACGATACTTCACAAGTATTGACTTCCTAAATAACTTAGTTATTTAGTCTAGCATTACATGCTACTTTCTGTGGGTCCCACGATCCACACACTCGAGACATCAATAATGTCACAAACTGGGGGATACATACTGGGGTATTTGTCTAGCGGTTTACAGCGTGCAGCGTGCAACGCGCCATCACAAGAACGTGTCAGGAAGTCATGGACGGTTAGAGATGACTGGAGATGTGGGAAAGACTGGTCGTGTAACACCAACACACAGCTCCACTACTCCATCACTCCACTTCCTCCACTTCCCACGAGAGACGTGAATAAGGCTCAAATGACTTGTATAAATAGGTTCTCCTCCCTATTTCCAACAACAAGAACAAGTCCAGGACAACGAGAGGCAAGTGTTGATACCATCGTATTCAAACACCGGAACCGATAGCTTACATCCTGCAAGCCAGTTCATCTTTCTGATACAAGTCATACATAGCCAACACCTTCACAATCTCAACACCTTCTTCGCTTCCCTCCCTAAGATCAACCCGATCTCCTTCACTTTGTGACCGAAACAAGTCTAGAACGGCCATTTCTTGGTTTAGGCCGGATTTGCACAGATTGATTTCTCGAATCTACAAGCACTCCCGTGTAGTGCATTTATTTAAGGTTTAGACTCATTTCTCATCCACACACCTCAAATTACCAAAACCGGCAGAAATAGTTTTCACCCATAAACACTTAGGCTCAACCTTAACTTCATCTTCCTTTAAGATAAGTTATGACTATTTGAAAATAAATCTAGGGGATCAACAATACATCTCTAATGAGGTACATGTTTAATAATAAACATGTTCAAAGAACTCAGCATCCCTAGATTCTGTAATAATATTCACAACAAAGTCAGAAAAATCACACCAAAGTCTAAAAAATCAGAACACACAACCAAAAAATCTATATGTAGAAGTATACTCAGCATACCCCTATATGAAGACACAATCAACATATTTGGTTTCTATCTAGTTCTTTTAGGAAGAGGAATGACAATCTTAGTCAAACACCCCCACACTTTAACGCATTCATAATAAGGTCATCTACCTTTCCATAAATCATATGGAGTTTCATCTGATCCTTAAAAGGGTACTCTATTCAGGATATACTAGTTAAGAGGACATGATGCACCCCCCCCACCCCCACCCCCCCCCCCCACAATGCTGCAGATAATCCCGAACTAATCAACATGGCAATTATCATGTCTTTAAGGATACAGTTGTTATGTTCAAGGCTTCTAATTGGTTTTTCAACTTCAAGTTTATACATCTTAAGGCTTCTAAGGCATCATCCTTATCCCTAAGCAAGTATACAAGATAGTACCTCGTACAATCATCTACGAAAGTTATAAACCATCTTTTACCACAGTAGTTTGGGTTGAACTCATGTCAACTAGGCCTAACTGAATTAATTCTAAGGGCTTAGAATTACTGTGAACATTTGTGCTAAAAGGTTTTATAGCATATTTTGCACAGATTTCATTTTTGTGTTCAAAATCCAAACTAAATTGGGTACGCAGCCTATGCTGTCCAGTTTAAGCATTGACTTATAAGTTTACGGTTCCAAGTCTACCACGCAAAACATTCAATCACACAAAGAAAGCACAAGAATCAACTATGTTCACTTCATCAGTTTTTCCGTTAAGCTTATATAGACCCAAAGTCCTATAACTCTTTCCTAAAAAATGACTGCCTAGTTACAACAAGTTTGCAGATTCAATTAAAATCTTAAATATTTTACCAACTACAACAGAACAAGATACAAGATTCTTGCATATGCCCGGAACATGAAAAATTCATTCAATGTGAGAATATTACAGATATGAGCTTCTGCTCGACCTTTCCCTTTTATGCAACCTCTGTCGTAGATGAGTTACTCATATAGAGTTTCTCGACATCCCCTATCCTCTGACAGGAGGTGAACAGGTCTCTGTTTCAACAAACATTCTTGGTGGCTCCAGAGTCCACCTACTGCTCTCTCATATTGGTTATTAAAATAACTTCCGACATCATGCCACTGAACTCCTTCTAGTTTGTTTCAACTAAATTAGTATTAACTTTCTACTTATTAAGGTTTTTATGTTGTCAACAATTTACTGCCGTGTGGCTAGGAATTTTACAAGCATAACAATCACCCTTAATTAAAGTAATGCCGGATTCAGTTTTACGAAACATACCTTTTTTATGAAGACTACGCTTAGAGTTGTGTTTGATGTTCCTTCCTTTGTCATCTTTGGAAGAATTGTGTTCATCCACATGCGCCTAATAGCCATGTCCCTTTTCAATTTCATGTCACAATCTTCGTTTATACTCTGACCACGGACACGGTAATTTCCCAATCACCTAATACATCACATCTCACAAACCTTAGTTCCGAATCGGAAAATAAAATATGAGTTTTGAAGATATCATATAGATCTACAAACTTCGTTTGAATCACCATTTCAAAAAACTCATGGTTACCCCATAAAAACAAATTTAGTCAACAACAAAATTCTGCTCGTCAGAATTTTTCACGAACGTTTCTCTGTTTTGTAAAATATCAAAAAAATACTTTTACAACTCCAAAATTTCCGAAATTTTACGCGGGTAACTATCAGGATGTCTACTACATTAGGTTAAAAGGGTTCACCGAAATTCCTTCTAGGTTAAGAGATAAACTTGAAACTCTACAGCTGACCAAAAATTCGTTTTTTTGTTTTTCACTTCGCAATTAATATCCATAATTATTACGAATTTTATTTTCTTATGATTGTTGGGTGCAATGATCAAAAACAAGGAAAAAATCAAATAAGCAAAAGTTATTGATACTTATCTCCTTTATAATGGAAGTGATCGATTTGAAAAAACGGACGAGTTCCCCAGATCTCCGCAACATCAACAAGGCAAAACTTTAGAAAAAAACAGAGTGAGTCACGTGTTCAACATGCTGCCCTAAAGACATTAGCGCCGGCTACACTCAAGAGTGATGTTATAGCCCTCACAGGAAGGATATCTCCAGGATAAAACACCCTACTACACCTACTACTAGCATATGTAGTAGATGCTCAACTTGAGCTTGGCAACTCCGAAAAAACCCTTGAGGAAAATCGCGAACTTTAAAGAATCACTATAAAATATTTTCCCTTGGGGTCTCTCTAAAAAATAGAGAATCCCCTTTCTCATTGATTTTACAAAAGTAGTGAATTTCTTTATATAATGGAATAATACAACTTAAAAAGATGAACTCCCCAATGTGGGACTAAAATGCTTATATAGTCTCTTAAAACAACTAAAAGTGGAAACTCCACGGTACGGGACTAATAAGTTTTTCATTCACAACAGAAAACAATAAATTATAATTTTTATTAAAACTTTAAAAATCATATTTTATTAATGTTTTCCAACACATTACACAATCATGACAACAGAAAATTGATCGGATTAGTTAAGAAACAAACCCATGTGATTAGATGGCTAGTCTTTCACTCTGATTGTTCCATCTAAAATACAGAAGAAGAAACACTGAGATCAATAGTCCCCTTATATTTGGTTACGACGGACCATGGATGTTTGTCTTTGTAAAGACCAAACTGATATTCGAACTGACAGATAATGATGTCTGCACACTCAATAAATTTCTATATGCAAGATATATGACATACATCTCAAAACGCAGGGCATAAAACATCAAATTTATAATTGTGATACTCACTTTGAAAAACACATAATTAGGAAAGACGAACAGTGAGTAGGAGGCAAACCCATGTGATGTGACTGCGAATAGGCAAGCAAATGTTTCTTCGCCACTCTTTTCATCTCCCTAAAATGATTTAGGTGCACCTATCTCACAACATACAGGCCATTATGTGTTTTAACAACCTAACAATGGAACTCAAACTCAGTTTAAGATCACAAATTAGATTTGAATGGCCTATCAATTAGTATAAGATGCCTTTGGAATTATATATGGTCAAGTATTAAATTAGGTATATCCGTTATTGATTAGCAAGTCCCTAGGTCCTCTAATATTACTATATCTTGTGGTTTCAAAAGGTTGCCCACAAACTGTGATTAAGTAATGATGACCACAAGTTGTTGATATTGATCAAGGCAACAATTTCATGTGAAATCCGTCGACATATAGGTTAAAGATAACTCTTTCGTTGTCCTTTCATTTCCGCATTAACTCCACTCAACCTAGTCTACTACTATATATATTCAATAACTCAAAACATCCAGAGTTACAGAGTTTTTCATATCTAAAACTTTCTTTCCTTCTTACTGGTTGCTCTTCTAAGTCTTCTAATTAAGAAACCTTGTTCTTAATTTTCTTGTTCCTAATATTCTCAAGATGGGGTTCAGTTTAGCTGCAAAGATTCTCCGGCATTCATCTTTAAAAGGAAGAAATGATGACATGACTGTCATTCCCAAAGGACATTTAGCAGTTTATGTCGGTGAGACACAATCTAAAAAGAGATTCGTAGTTCCGATATCTTATTTGAATAATACTTCATTCCAATAACTTCTAAACAGAGCAAAGGAAGAGTATGGGTTTGATCATCCAATGGGTGGCCTTACAATTCCTTGCGATGAAGACACATTCATTGATGTCACTTCTGGACTAATCAGTTTTAACAAATTAAATTGAGAAGTCTCTCCAATTTTGCAACTTTAGGCTAGTCATTAATTAGATCTTGTGTGAATATTTACTTCAATTAGTTGTTACAATGAATAGGAACACTTGTATTGTTATAAAGTTTTATCTCTTTTATATATATTACAAAAAAAAAAAATACCTTGATGATATTGAAATTCTTTTCTTTTGTTCATTATATATTTTGTAGTACACCAATGACTTTACAATTGGCTGAAAAAATTAGAATAAAACCTCTCTCCATTCTAGACATACGATTTCCGGCAAGGAAAACAAAAAATTCTGCCTCCCTAAACTGCTCAGATCTGCTTAGATCTGGGGAGTACCAGTTTCAATCCTCAAAGATTAGATTAGATTTAGTTATTTAGAGAAGAAAACAGAGAAAATAGACCCTAACCCCTATTTCAATCTTCATCATCATCTTCAAAAAAAAAAAAAACCTAAATCACCGCCATGGATTTAGCCGCTATCAGCAGCTAATCCTCTGTTCACCGGCCATTCAAATCCAATTAGGACACTTGCCTGCTATCTATTGTGATACCCCCTCTTTATATATTCATAGTGATCTTCCTAAATCATCTCGATGGTGGTTGATGAGATTTGGATTGTCAATCCAGTTTTATCGGCTGGTCTTCTTCGACAACATATCCCTCTCTGATTAGCAGCTGCAATATCAATCTCCTCGTCGGGGAAGTAGAAGAAAATTTGGCTATTATCCATATACATAGCATGGTGTTACATCCTCTTGAAACCTCAATATACGATGTTATACCCAGAGTTTATTATTTTTAATCTTCTGATTTCTTTAAACCCTGTGTGACCTTTTGATTGTATACCTATCTTGCAGATTATTCCTTAAGTTATCTTTTACTGTTCAATTTCATCGATCTGTAAAACCTAATTTACAATCGCTTTGCGACTACTTTAGTTCAATAAACCATAATCAATACCCTGTTGTCGTTTTTGTAATGCTTGTAAACCATTTTAGCATTTGAGTCTAAGTCCTGGTTCTTCGTAGTCTTTCCCGAGCTAGTGAATGCCCATGTTTTCCCGATTGCTTACCTATATGAACTTGTTTTGTTAGCTGAAAGTTGAAAGGCAATTTTTCTTCTTCCAGGCTAGTTAAGTTCACAGCCTTGGTTTTTTTTTTTTTTTTTCTTCTCTTTTCCTTATATCCGTTGTTTAGTGTTGTTAAGTTCAGTGTGGTTATGGGTCTCAGATTGTTTGCTATGGTTTGATTGTTTTCTTGTTTTCATTTGTTTTCTTATGTTACTTAGATTTATCTTCCAGGGAAATGCATCTTTCATTGTAGTTGTCTTTAATAATCAGGATTGAGTCTTTTGGGAGGTTTTTTTTATACATTGAGTTTATCGTTTTAGTCTCTGGGATAACAGTATTGAGCTTAACCTATACATTCAAGGAATTAGCATCATTGTTTTCAAGCCTCAGCATATTCTCACTTCAGCACCAATAATCGGATACTCGGCCAAAGGATTCAAATCCCATCTCAGCTAGATGTGCAGCACTCATCAACAATTTCAGAATTATCTTTATATAATTTTGGTTGAATATTTCCTAGCCTGATGCATTATTGGTGAAACTTGTGGCAAGTTGTGCTCGGTAACTTTTCACCTGGTGTTTATGGGTGAAAACTATTCCTTCCGGTTTTGGTAATTTGGGGTGTGTGGATGAGGAATGAATCTAAACCCTAAACAAATGCACTGCGCGGTGAGTGCTTGTAGATTCAGAATCAATCTGTGCAAGTCCGGCCTAAACCAAGAAATGGCCATTCCAGACTTGTTTCGGTCACAAAGTGAAGGAGATGGGGTTGATCTTAGGGAGGGAAGTGAAGAAGGTGTTAAGATTGTGAAGGTGTTGGCTTGCTTATGACTTGTAAGAAAGTTGAACCGAAACTACGAGGATGCAAGCTATCGATTCGGTGTTTTGTATTAACACTTGGTTTTACGTATTTTGTCTGGACTTGCTCTTTTTTTGGTGGAAATAGGGAGGAGAACCTATTTATACAAGTCATTGAGCCTTATTCACGTCTCTCGTGGGAAGTGGAGGAAGTGGAGTGATGGAGTAGTGGAGTTGTGTGTCGATGCTACACGATCAGTCTTGCCCACTTCTCCCATCATCGCTAACTTGTCCATAACTTCCTAACACGTTCTTGTGATGGCGCGTTGCACGTCGCACGCCGTAAACCGCCAGACCAATACCCCGATATGTATCCCCCGATTTGTGACATGATTGATGTCGGAATGTGTGGATCGTGGATCCACGAAAGGTAGCATGTAATCTTTGAATTGAATAACCTGCGTTATTCGGGAAGTTGATACTTGTGAAGTATCATGTGTATTTTATGCAGTCGCATCATGGTGTGGTAAAGTGATGGGTGGTGACGCCTCACCGACCAATTAACTCCCGACCGGGGTTGTATAACCAAGTCAGAATTTGGACGGACGAGATGATCTTTGAGACACTCATCTGCGACCGTTAATGAATTAGGGTTTTTGAAGAGGTGCGCAAGCATCACTCTTCAGCTTGGTCGAAACCAAGCATGGGAAGGTTTTTGGAGAGGACCGACCGGGCATGCGTGTAGACAACATGCCAGTGTACACGTCCATATCTCACTGTCCCACGAAGGTGCAATCTAGGCCACTCAATTTGACCGGCAAAGAGGAGTGGTGGAGATCGATTTTGTAATAGGAATTTGGTACCGCAAAAAGCCGCGCACCATGCTCACTTCCGGCGTGCGTTCCAAGATGACCTAACTTGGTCGGTCTTGGCCGACCGGTCTGGCATGTAAGTGGTAGGTTGGTGTTCACGCCTACACCTGACTATCCCATGAAAACGTGATCTGAACCACTCAAATCGTCCAGGCGAAGTTGAGCGGTCGAGATTAGTTTGCGGTTTGGGAGGTGTGACCGCGCTAGTTTGAGCGCGCGTCTTAGAATAACCAGGCATGATATGCCTTGGCCGATCGGGTGAGGGGATAGATGGGCCTACGGTGGTCATGCTGGTATGACCGGACCTGCTTAATCTAATCTTGGACCCTCCATTCGTGCTGGAGAAGATGGACGCTCGTGATGCTCAAAACCCTAATTTGGGTTTCACGGCCGTGTAACCATGCTTTGCTTGGGCGCACGAATTAGGATAACCAACCATGGTTGGTCCTGACCGATTGGCCAGGTATGTAGGCGGGCCCACGGTGATTGTTTTGACATGCTCTGGGCCCTTTGAATCTTCATCTACACCATCCATCTATACCTGCGAAGATGGATGGTTGAGACTGTTTTGTTTTGCGACACATGTAATATACCGCAAACCCTAATTTAGGGTTTTCCGCCCATACGCTCTGGTTTGGACGTTTTGGCAAGCTAGGCCAATCTGGGGGAGGCCGACCATGCGGGGTCCGCGTCGGTTCGGCGATGGATATTCCATACACGCTTGGGGTGATGGAATTGATATGGGTCATCCAATCATGCTTGTGGAGTTGGATGATCGTGATCATATCCGGACTAATACGGTCGGTCAGAATGCTCAATCGGGCTAGTATAACACACCGAGAGGGGCTCAATCGGGCTAGTATAACACACCGAGAGTCGGCTGTACGGGTATTTCGTACATGGTTTCATTATAATGATTGGAGGTTCGTGTTGCTCTATAAGAGCAACACTCGGTCGTCATGTCGCATCGATAATGAGTACGGAAATACAAGGCATTGCGCATTAATTAATAATGCTAGAAATTCACAGGGTATATGGGATTGTTGCTACATGCTCCAACCTGGATGAATTTCGTGTATTCACTGAGAATGGGATTGTTGCCACATGCTCCGTTCTAGGTGAATTAAGTGAGGGAGTATCCAACACTTATTGATGGCCTTATCTTTTACAAGATGTCAGCGCATAGTTTTCTGGCTTTTACAATTTTAACCTTAAATGAAATTCCACCATCAACATTAAGTCCCCTGCCTAGCACATAATGGTTACACTATTGTGGGGTAGGTATGAGATGGTGACAAATTTTGTACATTGAAATGACCAAGCTAAGGTGAATGTATATTTACTGGGATAGGCCGACATCGTCGGGCGTTGCCACAGGAACTGGTTGGTCCCGATCGAAGTTGTGAAGGAAGTAGGACTTGATCTGGTGAGTCGCATTGGTTCCCCTTGTGTATATCCGAGCTTGGTCCCTTCCTTGGGTCAGGTGTACTCCCTTTCATCACACACAGCTTTCTTCAGATGTATCTGATAAGCATCGTTGATTTTTATCCCGAATTGGTAGCCTTTATAGGTGGTAAGTAAAGACTTCCTTTCTCCTGGGATTCTTTCGACTTGCGAGATTATAAAGAATCATCTCACGCAGTCATTTATTCTATATCTCGAGTCTTGCTCCGCACTTATCTCGATCTCCGATTAAGCGATAGATTGATTGATTGATGATTTTTTTTTTTTTGTGCTCATACCCTCTTCTCCTTTGCAGTTTATCATGGAAGCGGTGGACGATCATTTTGTCGCTTCTCCAGAAAAAAGCTTCGAAGTTGACAAGCCCGAAACCCATGCGCATGAAGAAGTAATGGCTAAGATTGATCTTCCACTTCGTGAAGTCGGCTGTGCTATACATTGGATGTCTATCATGCACTTGCGTATTGCCAGGGGACGCATCTGTACGCTTTCAGCTGCGATTGACATGGAGGAGCGAGGAAGCGTTGCAAGTACTGGTAAGCGCAAGGGCAGAGAGATATGCAGCGCGGTTGAAGAGGCGGAGGGTTGAGCATAAACATCCTCTGAATGAAGATAAGTGTGATTACCCAATCCAAGACGGCGTGATAATTCTTGACTCCGACACAGAGGAACCTGAACATCTGAAAGCAATTGGTACGACTCATAATGTTGATGCGCTCTTTAATGCTCCCGCTGATGATGTTGGGATGGAGTGTGTTGCCGCGGAGATGTCTGATGCAGAAGTTGAGGTAGATTCGAAGGGAGGAGCATCAACAGGTGATGGCGCTGAAGCAGAACCTGACAGGCGATGTCGATCCTCTTGACGACTAAACCTCTTTTCTTCTTTTTCCGCTTTCCAAGTATATTCCGTACATTTGAACATCTTCCTTGTACTCAGTGGCAGCCGAGTCCAAGGTTTTCTTCCATTTGATTGTTTGAATAAAGGTTTTTTTTTTTTTTTTTTATAACCCTTTGTCAAGACTGCAACTGATCCTTCTCAGGCGCAAGGGTGCGCCTTTACACATAACTCTTTGTGATAAAAGAAATAATGCCATAATGAAATATCCATGGACTGTGTTCTGATGAAAGATCTTCATGTCCTTGCTTTGAGGCGTATGGCTCAAATCATTTTCCTTTTGTGCACACGTTACGTTTCCTTCTTCTCATGAGATGTTTGCCTAAGGTTTCCTTCCTTGCTCTAATGGGTTGATTTAGGCTGACTCAGGACTTTTTGTTTTTAGGGGTAGAGAGGTTCTCAGGTGGAAATAATGCTTCAATTAAATTGAAAGTCCTAACTATGAATGCAAGTATTGCAATCATTTTCTGGGGAATTACAAGTATGACATGAAATTGTAAAAGGAAACACGCTGGAAAAAATAGCACAAGTGTTTTAAAGGGTGGAGGACGCTGGAAAGTGGTAGCACAGCATCTTAAGTTCGGTAGGGTTTGAGCCATTGTGAGTGAATTGTTATGCCTTCTAGTTTATCAGCGTTGATGAGCTTGCAGTAGCCTCCTAGGATAACATCTGCTACCAGGTACGGTTCCTCTTCTCTTTCGGTGGGTGAGTCAGGTGGAGTGATCATTTTCACCGTCATGCTCCCAACCTTGAATGTAGTCATCTTCGTCACCGGGTCTCCAATTCCAAATGGGTTTGGGCGTGCAGATACTTGGACCTTGGCCTTATCGTCTTTGACCAAGACAGCCTCTACGCTCTTGATAAAACGTTTGAAAGGACCGGCTTCCCATTCACATCTCCTAGCCAGGGTTGGTTTGTTGGTTGGAGCCAGTCCCCAGGACTTGTCAGAATGAGGGGCGGCAGGTTTTAAAGAAGGTTGCGTGACGAGACTTACTTGAGATCGGAACCTTTCAGTGTGTGTTGACAGGCTCTCTCCGGGAAGTTGTGTCGTATTGGCAAGCTGCTTGTGCGGCAAAGAGACGATCATCGGGGAGGTCCAAGGCATGTTGGAGATTCTTTCAGGTATCGAAACAGGTAGAGGACAGACTTCTAGTATGGCTTTGTTGCCGTGCATCCAAGAGCGTCCTAGGATCATGTCGTACTTGGGATGATCTTTGACTATGTAGAACTTTGCTTGTGTCGAGGCATCCCCCAATTTGACTTCGAGATCGATATATCCATATGCATCTCTGAGTTTTCCTTCTGAATCTTTAATCACAGTTGGGTGACAAGTAGCTTCCTGCTTTGAAATCTTTGCCGCTCTCAAGGTCTTGACAGTAATGATGTTAAATTCGGAAGTTGTATCAATCAACGCGCTATCGAACTCAATGTATCTCAAACGAGTGACAGTTAGGAGTCCCAGTCTCCCTTGCCGCGTCCTTCAAGAAAGGTGGGGTTCTGGGCTATCTGGATACAAACGCCTGCCTGACACAACATGGTTGAGGGTCGTAAATATGTCTTGACGCTGCCCTTTGGAGAAGTATAGGATTTCACACAAGTGCTCCATCATAGATTGTACAGTCTTGCGAACGGAATCCCCAGAAATCATGCAGTTCCTGATAGGGAGAGGGTCTCTACGAACACCTTCGTTTCCAAGCTGGAGTTCCCCTGTCTCTATCTTTTCCCTGAATATTTGTTTCAACCTTTTACAATCTTTGGTTGGATGATGTACGAATCTGTGGTAGCAACAGTATTTGGGATATGCCATGTCTTTCTCAGTTGGAGGACGCCTGATAGGAGGCAGCTTGACGGCATCGTCTTGGATCCATGCTTCCAAGAGTTCTATCACTTCATTCATAGGGAAAGGAAAACTGTGTATCTTCGGTGTCTTGTGCGGGAGCTTTGTCCGCTCCTTTCCGAGACGAAGTCTTGTGTCTGGGGATGTCCGCTTGGTTTGTTGTTCCGTCACTGGAGCTTTCCTTTTTCTCCTCCGCCCACTACACTCACAGAAGGACCAGTGTTGTATTGCTTGTTCGTGAGGCGCCTGCTCCCTCGACTTTCACGTGAATCTTCATTTCGAATGACTCTGGTTCTTTCTAGCAACGTTGGTGCAGTTGTTGTTGAACGCTTGGCAGCTTCATGGAGTTCAGAGAACGTTTGAAAGCCCGGATTCTCTAACAGAGCGCGGTATATGGGTATCATCCCGTTGATGCACAACTCCACCAATTGTCGTTCGATGACATTCGGGTCGTGACAATCCAGTGCTTGGGTTCTGAACCTTTTGACGAAGTCGTTAGGATGCTCGTTGTTCCGCTGAAGAATTCTTCCTAGATCTGAAAAGGTGATTTGTTCAGACACGAAGAAATACTTTCAGTAGAAAGCACTGACCATCTCGCTCCAATTGGATATGCTGTTAGGCGCGATGTTGTTGTACCAGGTGTACGCCCTCCCCGTAAGTGATTTCGAGAATTCTTTCGGGCACGAACATGATTGTATTCATGTTCCCCAAGGATTCCAAGAATCGAGAGACGTGTTCACGAGCATTACCATCTGTCGTAGAGGGAGAACTGGGGAGAGGTGTAACCTCTTGGAAGAGGAATTCGTTGTATATCTTGAGGGTACGGTGGCTGATGTTGGTGTACATCCGTTGGTCCCCTTTTCCTCGATTTTGGAGAAGTCGTTCCAGATCCTCACGTGTAATGAAGTTGGAAGGCTGGTCCCTCTCCCTTTGGCGCTCAGGAGCAACACGAGTTTCTTCATTCATGTGGGTCCGAGTGGAAACGCCTGCTCCGGGTGTATTGAATGCATCTCTTGCCGACTCCAAGGGTTGCCGTGAATCTTGCGGCAATCGTTCGGTCAAAGTTTTAAGGAAAGTGAGTACCTCTTTCTGAGTTGCGGCCATATCCGTTTGAGTCTTAGCAAGAACTTCCTGTTTCTCCATCAAGTCTGCAATGGTAATAAACGGTGTCCCTCCTCTTGTGCCTCCGGCTCCTCGTCCTGATGAAGGAGTGAAAGTTGTTGCTCTGGTAACTACCGGAGGTGTTACACTTGAGGAGATGTCGGGGTTTGCGGCTGCTCCGGCTCTGGTGATGGGAGGCGTTACATTTACTGGAATATTTCTGCTTTCTGCTGGTGTTGATGGTAGAAGTGACAACTCCACGAGATGTATTGACCATGGTGGCTCCATTGACAGGTACTTCGACACTACGATTATTATCCGTACTAGCTCCATCAGAATTGATTTATGATCCAGACCTTAATTCCACCATCTTGAAATGAATTGTTGATTGAATTGATTCTAAGATCTACCCTTTTTGAAATTGATAAAATTGAATCGAAATTGAAGAAATTGACTTTACAACCAAGAGATTAACCTCCCACTGTGGTCGCCAATTGTTTATGGGTGAAAACTATTCCTTCCGGTTTTGGTAATTTGGGGTGTGTGGATGAGGAATGAATCTAAACCCTAAACAAATGCACTGGGCAGTGAGTGCTTGTAAATTCGGAAATCAATTTGTGCAAGTCCGACCTAAACCAAGAAATGGCCGTTCCAGACTTGTTTCGGTCACAAAGTGAAGGAGATGGGGTTGATCTTAGGGAGGGAAGCGAAGAAGGTGTTAAGATTGTGAAGGTGTTGGCTTGCTTATGACTTGTAACAGAAAGTTGAACCGGCTTACAGGATGCAAGCTATCAGTTCCGGTGTTTTGTATTAACACTTGGTTTCTGTATTTTGTCTGGACTTGCTCTTTTTTTTGGTGGAAATAGGGAGGAGAACCTATTTATACAAGTCATTGAGCCTTATTCACGTCTCTCATGGGAAGTGGAGGAAGTGGAGTGATGGAGTAGTGGAGTTGTGTGTCGATGCTACACGATCAGTCTTGCCCACTTCTCCTGTCATCGCTAACCGTCCATAACTTCCTAACACGTTCTTGTGATGGCGCGTTGCACGCTGCACGCCGTAAATCGCCGAACCAATACCCCAGTATGTATCCCCCAGTTTGTGACATGATTGATGTCCGAATGTGTGGATCGTGGATCCACGAAAGGTAGCATGTAATCTTGAATTGAATAAATCGCGTTATTCGGGAAGTTGGTACTTGTGAAGTATCATGTGTATTTTATGCAGTCTTTGCATCATGGTGTGGTAAAGTGATGGGTGGTGACGCCTCACCGACCAATTAACTCTGACCGTGGTTGTATAACCAAGTGGTGAATTTGGACGGACGAGATGATCTTTGAGACACTCATCTGCGACCGTTAATGAATTAGGGTTTTTGAAGAGGTGTGCAAGCATCACTCTTCAGCTTGGTCGAAACCAAGCATGGGAAGGTATTTGGAGAGGACCGACCAGGCATGCGTGTAGACAACATACCGGTGTACACGTCCATATCTCACTATCCCACGAAGGTGCAATCTAGGCCACTCAATTTGACCGGCAAAGAGGAGTGGTGGAGATCGATTTTGTAATAGGAATTTGGTACCGCAAAAAGCCGCGCACCATGCTCACTTCCGGCGCGCGTTCCAAGATGACCTAACTTGGTCGGTCTTGGCCGACCGATCTGGCATGTAAGTGGTAGGCTGGTGTTCACGCCTACACCTGACTATCCCATGAAAACGTGATCTGAACCACTCAAATCGTCCGGCGAAGTTGAGCGGTCGAGATTAGTTTGCGGTTTGGGAGGTGTGACCGCGCTAGTTTGAGCGCGCGTCTTAGAATAACCAGGCATGATATGCCTTGGCCGATCGGGTGAGGGGATAGATGGGCCCACGATGGTCATGCTGGTATGACCGGACCTGCTTAATCTAATCTTGGACCCTCCATTCGTGCTGGAGAAGATGGACGCTCGTGATGCTCAAAACCCTAATTTGGGTTTCACGGCCGTGTAACCATGCTCTGCTTGGGCGCACGAATTAGGATAACCAACCATGGTTGGTCCTGACCGATTGGTCAGGTATGTAGGCGGGCCCACGGTGATTGTGTTGACATGCTCTGGGCCCTTTGAATCTTCATCTACACCCTCCATCTATACCTGCGAAGATGGATGGTTGAGACTGTTTTGCGACACATGTAATATGCCGTAAACCCTAATTTAGGGTTTTCCGCCCATACGCTCTGGTTTGGACGTTTTGGCAAGCTAGGCCAATCTCTGGGGAGGCCGACCATGCGGGGTCCGCGTCGGTTCGGCAGTGGATATTCCATACCTGCTTGGGGTGATGGAATTGATCTGGGTCATCCAATCATGCTTGTGGAGTTGGATGACTGTGATCATATCCGGACTGATACGGTCAGTCTGAATGCTCAATCGGGCTAGTATAACACACCGAGAGGGGCTCAATCGGGCTAGTGTAACACACCGAGAGTCAGCTGTACGGGTATTTCGTACATGGTTTCATTATAATGCTTGGAGGTTCGTGTTGCTCTGTAAGAGCAACACTCAGTCGTCATGCCGCACTGATAATGAGTACAGGAAATACAAGGCTGATTGCGCATTAATTAATAATGCTAGAAATTCACAGGGTATATGGGATTGTTGCTACATGCTCCAACCTGGATGAATTTCGTGTATTCACAGAATGGGATTGTTGCCACATGCTCCGTTCTAGGTGAATTAAGTGAGGGAGTATCCAACACTTATTGATGGCCTTATCTTTTACAAGATGTCAGCGCATAGTTTTCTGGATTTTACAATTTTAACCTTAAATGAAATTCCACCATCAACACCTGGTCTTATATCTGAACTTTAGATCAAATGCAAATATTGACCAAGGTGACATATTATCTCAGCAACTAGCATAATCATAAAGCTCTACATGCTAGAAATAACATTTTCCAAAATCACAAGATTGTATCACAACTTATGATATAATTTCTATCACCGCAGTAAGAATAAAACATATTTGGTGTACGAATTGGCTGGTGAACTCGACATCTTTCTCGACAGCTTTTTATTTCAGCTTTGTTGTATTTACTTTTCTGCAGATTGTTATCTTTTCCTAGCTTTAGCTTAGTTAATATAGTTAGCCTGTAGTCCCTACTGTGACTTTGTTTCAGTTCTTTAGTAACCATTGTAATAGCACTTTTAGCACTAATCCTCAAGGTCAGAGAAAGGATTCTACTTCAAGCCGTGATCACTAAAGACTCAATTGAAAATATGGATCAAGCTAAAAAAACAAGGAAAGAAACTGATAACGCACGGGCAGTACACAACAGCTCCAACATACAAAGGCCTGACTAGCATCTTGGATAAATTGCAGCGAAACCCACCACCAACAACCAAGTTCTTATGGACACATCCAGGTCCATCAAAAGTACAACTTTTCTTGTGGAAAGCATTCGTCGGATGTCTACGGACCTTCAAAAACCTCAACCAGGTCTACCTCACCGACTCCAGCATTTACCTCCGATGCAATTCGAATTCGCAGATCGCTATTCGCGATTCACTTTATTGTCATGTTAATGCAGAATCTATGGGTATCTCATACCCTCTTGTAATAGCCCTTTAGTTGATTAATAAATTTCATGCTTCAAGAAAAAAAAAAGACAGAAAAAACTATATAAAAAAAAAGTTGATATCCGCTCAAAGAGATGCGTATTTACAAAATTAAAATATACTCTTATCAAATAAAAGAGGTCAAGTTGGCAACAAAGAATTGATCTGATTACTGAGGAAACAAGCCATGTGATTAGCCTAGAGGTGTAAATTGGGATGTGCCAGCACGAGCACAGCCCAGCACAGCATGCAAAAATTTGAGCACAGGCCATCCCAACACGGCACAGCACGTTAGTTTCATGGGACGAGCTGGGTTTGACTAATCGGCAAAATAGCCCAGCACAACACGCGGCACAGATAAGCACGTGGCACGGCACAACACAACACGTTAAGAAAGCACGTCATAATATATATAAAATACTACACAACATGGCACAATAGATCACATTTTGTGTATATTTCACAAAAGAGCCTTTATTCTAGCAAACTATTGACATTTTATTATCGTTATGTTAACTTATTTTCATAATAACACATAAAATACCTAAATATTTGGAAAATATAAAATAAATATGCCCGGCACAGCACATCATGACACAACATATTTATTTTTCTGACACAGCCCAGCACAGCACGCCTTCTAGCACGGCACAACACGGCACGTCATAATCTCTGACACAGCCCAACATGACAGATAGCACGCTAAGCACGTGATTTTGTGGGCTGGGCTGAGCCGACACGTTTTACACCTCTAGATTAGCCTATATTGTGCATGCAAATACTGTTGAACATATGTTTTTTATTTTCTTTTTTTACTTAAAATAGGCAAAGTTAATTAAGAAAAACAATTCAATCACCAAGAAAGTGAAAGAACTGAACAAGAATACAGAAAAAGCTCAATATAGTAGAAACCAAAAATAAAATTAAGAAAAAAAGAAGACAATTAATGCCAATCATTTACTGCATCCCAATTATACAAGACTGTGTTAAGGTCGATTCCATTAAAAATATTAGTTGAAACATACCAATTGTGAGATGAATATCTTGACACTCTTAATAATCTTCTCTTTAGGATCTTGTACTTTCCAATAAGGGAAACTCCTATGGTATGGAGCTAAAACCATCCACAACTTAATGACTATCCCTATATTTGTGGACCTTCAGAAATTGGTGGAGTCAGAACGCACTATGGTAGAATTAAAATGATTCTCCATCCGGCTACTTGTCATCTGGAATCTCATCCGGCTTGTTACCGCCCGGACCATAAAATAACTTGTCCGACAACTAGCTGACCGGATGACATTTCCTTTTTAATTTTGATAAAAATAAACTCACAGAAAGCTTCTTTCCATTTTTTTCATCGAAATATAAATGGTTCTTCCCGTCTGAGTTTCTCCTTCTCTAGTTTATCTTCGATTCCATTGATTTACTTCTCTAATTCATCTGCTTCTTGGAGAAAACAAGTCTGAAATCTTCTCTACATCTTCATAGAAGACCTCCAATGTCATCAGATATGTATGGTTTCTCAAAAACTGAAATATCAATTTAGAAATCGATTAATTGATTGGTTTTGTTTACCTCAGAAGTCAATTGGTTTTTTGTGTTCTAAAACTAGTATTTGATGATTTTATAGTGTTCTGTAGCTAGGGTTTACATCTGTAACACCCCTTGTTTTTAGCATGGCGCATGCTAAAAGATGCGCCATTTGCTGGTGATGAAGCTTCATCTAAAGCTTCCTTTGCATGGTGAGATGCATATGGCCCTGGGCCATATCTGGTGCCAAGTAAGGCACATCACATATGCATATTGGATAAGGCCAATATGGCATTGGTTGGAAGCTACATTGGCCAAGAGCCAATCTTGGATCAAATGATGCATAAGGTCAGTTGGGTGGATGACCTTGAAAATGTACAACCAACATGGATGGACATCGGGTTGGCAGTGGACGGCCAACATGGACGGACATCGGGTTGGCAGTGGACGGCCAACATGGCCGGACAGTGGAACTGGCATATGAGCCAAGATTGAATGTACAGCCTTCTTGGCCGGTCATTCAAAAATTCATGGCAACGGCCATGAATAGTGAAGCAAGCATGTCAATATGCTCCCCTTTCCATACTTGTAGAAATTCCATTAAGACATATATAGGGAGGGGTAGTTGGTTGAAGGTGCATATGCGGACTATGTACCAAGTAAGCTTCATAGCTTAGCCGGAAGAGTATCAATGATGCCTAAGGCTCATTTATAGTTGCGTAGCCTCGCGAAGAGGGCATTTGGTGCTTAGGCATCGTTATGCCATATTGCGGACCGAACATGCATCACTTGGATGCATTTTGACGGAACGGCATATACGGACTAGGCCATTACCACTATTGCTTGGCCACGGCCTAGCAAACGAGTTGGAATGAGTTGCTTGTCCATTCGTGTATGAACTACGGTCTGTGCTTGATCCCTTTAGAGTAGGGAAGGGTACGTAGGAAGCCGCAATGAGTTGCGGCATTGCCGGTCCGAAGACGTTGGCCCCTCATATCATCTAAGCTCGGTAGCTCGACGCAAGAGATGATTGTGGCCAGACTTGATGAGGCTTAGTTGCATGCCAGTAAGTGGATGCTCATACTTCCTATCAAGTTATAAAGAGTTGGTAAGCGAGGTAACGTAAGAAATGGCAAGGGCTTGGTGCGGCCTACGCCAAAGTCCAAGGCTTATGCCTGGACAAGACACGGCAATATGACGGTTGCTCAACTAGCTAGGAAATTCAGTGATGAATTCCCTACGTAAAGGCAAAGCCAGAGATGCATGAAAAATGCATTGGCATTGGCCTTATGGCCTTAAACCCTTCTGCGGACGAGGGTGACTTTGGAACGGTGTGGAAGCTAAGATAGTTGCATCATGCTCTACGAGCATGCTTACAAGGGCAGATGGACGTGCATTTGCCTAGGGATGAGGCCCGGATCGTAGCTTCATCATGGCGCACCGGGGGAGTTACGGCCTGCGGGGAAATACGCCAAAGGCGTATTTTTCCGGTCTGTCACAGTTGGTATCAGAGCAAGTTCCGAGATAACTCTTGGACTGTGCGGAGTGGACTCGTCAAGCGAGTATCTTCCTTAACGGAAAACTTTAAGTTGGAGAGTAGGTCAACTTCTGCGCGGGAAAGAGTTTGTAACTGCTAGGCCAGTTACTTTGCAAATCGAGTTGAGCTTGTATAAGTACTGTGAGTTTGCCAGGCCTCTGTGGCACCCCGCTTACGAGCATCCGGAAGACCGTGCAGGACGGTGGGTAGACAATGGGACCGATCATCCCCACACGTTGGCACTGGCCAAGGGTGTGCGTTGTCGAGCCCGGCTAGCATCCCACTTACGAGTGGCAACCGGTAAATCCGTCGGGGACGGTGGCTTGCATCCAACCGCACCGGCATTAGAGATTGGTCCTCACGGTGTTGCGTTGAGTTTTTCCTTGTCATTTCGATGACATCTTTCAACTTGTGAACCTTAGGGATTCTGGGTGGTAGTATGGGATGCTATCTAGGATACCTTGTCGAGATATCCTCTTGGCACTGGCCAATTGCGATTCTTGGTTTTATTGTGGGCACTTTTTGGATTCCTGGGCAGGTGGTATGGGACATGTGCTCAGAAGATCTAAATTGTTGTTCATGACAACTTGAAGAAACCCGTGATTTCTGAGCATCTGGTATGGGACTTTTGCTCAGGAAATCCACCTCGAAGAGATTGTCCACAATAGTTTTGGTTTTGAATTTCGGGGACGAAATTCTTTGAAGGGTGTGATAATGTAACACCCCGTGTTTTTAGCATGGCGCATGCTAAAAGATGCGCCATTTGCTAGTGATGAAGCTTCATCCAAAGCTTCCTTTGCATGGTGAGATGCATATGGACCTGGGCCATATCTGGTGCCAAGTAAGGCACATCGCATATGCATATTGGATAAGGCCAATATGGCATTGGTTGGAAGCTACATTGGCCAAGAGCCAATCTTGCATCAAATGATACATAAGGTCAGTTGGGTCGATGACCTTGAAAATGTACAGCCAACATGGATGGACATCTAGTTGGATATGGACGGCCAACATGGCCGGACATCGGGTTGGCAGTGGACGGCCAACATGGCCGAACAGTGGAACTGGCATGTGAGCCAGGACTGAATGTACAACCTTCTTGGCCGGTCATTCAGAAATTCATGGCAACGGCCATGAATAGTGAAGCAAGCATGTCAATATGCTCCCCTTTCCATACTTGTAGAAATTCCATTAAGACATATATATAGGGAGGGGTAGTTGGTTGAAGGTGCATATGCGGACTATGTACCAAGTAAGCTTCATAGCTTAGCCGGAAGAGTATAAATGATGCCTAAGGCTCATTTATAGTTGCGTAGCCTCACGAAGAGGGCATTTGGTGCTTAGGCATCGTTATGCCATATTGCGGACCGAACATGCATCACTTGGATGCATTTTGACGGAACGGCCTATACGGACTAGGCCATTACCACTATTGCTTGGCCACGGCCTATCAAACGAGTTGGAATGAGTTGCTTGTCCCTTCATGGATGAACTACGGTCTGTGCTTGATTCCTTTAGAGTAGGGAAGGGTACGTAGGCAGCCACAATGAGTTGCAGCATTGCCGGTCCAGCACGTTGGCCCCTCATATCATCTAAGCTCGGTAGCTCGACGCAAGAGATGATTGTGGCCAGACTTGATGAGGCTTAGTTGCATGCCAGTAAGTGGATGATCATACTTCCTATTAAGTTATAAAGAGTTGGTAAGATGGCAAGGGCTTGGTGCAGCCTACGCCAAAGTCCAAGGCTTATGCCTGGACATGACACGGCAATATGACGGTTGCTCAGCTAGCTAGGAAATTCAGTGATGAATTCCCTACGTAAAGGCAAAGCAGAGATGCATGAAAAATGCATTGGCATTGGCCTTATGGCCTTAAATCCTTTTGCGGACGAGGGTGACTTTGGAACGGTGTGGAAGCTAAGATAGTTGCATCATGCTCTACGAGCATGCTTGCAAGGGCAGATGGACGTGCATTTGCCTGGGGATGAGGCCCGGATCGTAGCTTCATCATGGCGCACCGGGGGAGTTACGGCCTGCGGGGCAATACGCCAAAGGCGTAATTTTCCGGTCCGTCACAACATCCATACTCTATGATTGATTGGCCATCTATGATATTTTTAGTAGATCTAAATGTTATTGTTGAGAAATTAACATGCATGTTAACTGTTTGATGAAATTCCTCATAGGAATTTAATTTGTTCCATATGCATGATGACTTACAAATTCTGCATTGTAGAATGACCCATATGGTTATTTTCATACTAGGGTCAAGTTACAGATCAGTTCTGCCCAATAACTAGAAATTGTGTTGCAATTGAGAGAGATCCTAGTAACATTTTGCTTAGGGGGACACTATTTTTTGACTGACAGGGCTCACTAGTCACCACAATATGGCCTTAGCATCTTCTTAGCTTTATAACATAGGTTGGATATATGGATAATTAGCTAAAATGGTTGGTTGCAGTATGAAAATTATCTGGTTGGTAGCTTAAATAATATCTGTGAACTAAGGTGTTCAATGTGTAATTGCATTCAATGTGAAAGATCCTGAAAGAGTATATATAGTATCAAATAATTTGGCTTGGTTTCATTGTCATCATAGTTGTGATTTGAACTCACTTAATTGTGATGTTTTTGAATGAATAGAGAGTATAAATGGTTTCGATCATCGTGTTGTTTCGGCAAAGGACTCACCACTACCATATATATGTAGGAAATTTAGTACTAGGAAAGAAGTAAGATTTAGAGGTGGATGGTCTGACATGAAACTTATGTATGACATTGTGACCCAACATGAAGAATGTAAATGTATCATTGATAAATGTGGTTGGGAAAAATTGTTTGAAATGGATGTCCCTCTTTGCGACAAGAAGCTTGCAGATACAATGGTTGAGCGGTGGTGGGAGTCTACCAATACATTTCATTTTCCGGAGTTTGACACAGGTCTCACACCACTTGATTTTACTTCATTGACTGGTATTTCGGTGGGAAGAGGGGTTGATCATTTGTTTACCCCATGGGAAGAATATGAGAAGGAATACTTTTTAGCACTGGCAAGTGTTTATTTAGGTAATGTGATTGTAAATGCTACACACTCTAATGATTATAAAGAAGATTACTTTATGGGTGGTGGAATCCCTTGTTCGCACTTGAAAAAACGGGGGTACCCAAATACACCACAATCTTTAAATTATCCACTTATAAGCCCTCTTACCGAAAGTGATTGTCTATGGACAAAGTCGAGACAATACGACAAATCGGTATTCACACTTTGTGTGATCGTCTATGGATACGAGATCGAGACAATACAACAATCAAAGTGTGATTACTTGATAATAGGTTCGGACTTAACAAAACTCTATAGGATCACTGTCAAATAATATGGAGTTAACGTTTGTGTATTTTACTTTTAATTATAATAAACAATTATAATTGCGGAAATAGAAAAGTAAAAGACACAACAAGATTTTGTTAACGAGGAAACCGCAAATGCAGAAAAACCCCGGGACCAAGTCCAGAATTGAATACTCTCAGAATTAAGCCGCTATACAAAATCTAAAACAAAACTTCGTATAGTTGAGACCAAGCAACTAAACCTAGTTCACTCAGTTTATTTAGTATCCCTGTGCTTCCGATATTCAATAAGTGCACGCACTGGAACAATTCCTTTGGATCGTATTCCAAACAGTAAAGGAACAACAAATCCGTTTGGTAACAACTCTATTGATTCTTTCCAGATAAAGATATCTCAAGTCATATGCAAAGGCTCTTCCGTTTAAACTAATAAACTCCTTTTCCTGGTTAGATCAATTTATCCAACAACTACCTAAGTAGCAGAGTTTAGATTTGAAATCAAACAATATAGAATCCAACAAGGAACTATAAAGCGATGCCTATCTTATGAAACTAATCAATCAAATAAATCCGATTCTAGTTGGATCCCAGCCAATCAAGGTTTGTGTTACATAAAGATATGAGAAACCAATAAGAAATCTTCTTTGTCTTCAAATATTCTTTAATCTTAAATTAAACCTGCATAACACCAATTGAATCTCTTGTGATCAATCACGCACAGAACGGAGTCTATTAACAATGGATTATCACAAGATGTCTTTAGATCTACAAACAGTTCTAAAGATCCCTTCGATACTTCAATCTAGTTTGAGTGAATCTTATATCAGAAAAGAAGATTCTCAAGAATAAACAAACTAGGTGCAATCAAAGTTCAATTACCGTTAGTCAATCAAATCAATCGAAAACTAATAAACTGTAATTATCTAGTTTCCCACCAACGGTACTCGTAAAGCTTCTTGATCCCACAGAAGTCTTTAAACGAGCGGTCGTAAGAGATTTCGCCTAATTAGGGTACTTTCCTCTCCGGATAGACGGCTCCACCAGAAACAACAAAAAGATGAAGTTTGCCTGGCTCTTAGGATAGTTTGCTAGAAATGCAAACTTAGGTATTTATAGACCAAGGTTGTTTACACACCAAGGTATTTCCAAAACCAAATATTCTCAAGATATGCAATAAATGCCCAAATCGGTTTTCATAATTCCTGGAAATGCTTTGTCCAATATTTTCTGAAATCTCTCAATAGAAAATCTCCAATTAGTAAATGCACATTACTAATTTGTATTCTCTAGAGATATGCATTTAATTGCTGGTAGTTAAACTAACAACCTTAATTAAAAGATTCTTAATTTATCTCGGACGGGGATCTCTTTGAGTAATTAAGGAATATCTTTGAACAATAAAAGATAAGAGTTACTATTCGTGTTCAAAGTATGTTGACATCTTTTGTAAAATCCTCTTTCATGTTTACAATCTTGGAATCGATTATACCACAATTCCAAACAAGTTTAGAATTGGTTCATCTGTATTCCAAGACAACTATGTGATTGATCAAGTATCAAATCACAATCATGGGTTCAATCGGTTATACCAATCACTAGGATCGGTTCTACCTCAATATGGATTACTTGTGATCGAACACCCAAGTTACCAGGACTGGTTATGTCAGTTACCAGGATCGGTTACGTCAATTACCAGGACCGGTTACCATATACTCATGGTATTGCTTGTGATCGGTCACACCAGTTACCAGGATCAGTTTCACCAATTGCCAGGACCGGTTACACCAATTACAAGGATCGATTACACAACTCTTTTGTGATCGGTCACGCCAATTACAAATATCGATCATACCATCTAAGGTGATTACTTAAGATCAGTTACACTAATTAATACAAACTAGTCATTCCAAAACATAAGTCAGGCACTGTGATTAGTTATACCAAGATACATAACAAGTTATGATCGGTTCTACTAACTCACACATATTGGTAATCCAGAGATATGCAATGAATAACAATACCAATAAGCCTAGCGATTTCCCTTTCGATTCATAAAACAAGTTCATGAATGTACTTCCTTTAAACAAATGTAAACATTGTTTCCTATGATGAAATCTTCACCTTTAGCCATACACATAATCGCAATAGCATTCATACGATTATGTCGATGTCATATATACGAAGTTCAAAAGATAAGCGTTATACTTCTATCTTAATTCCTTAACACTATGATCATGTGATCATGTCTCACAACTAGAGTATAATCATTCACAGCTTCACAGTTATGTTTTCAATATAGCACGACTTAAAAGACACGTTAGGAATGAAACAGTTTAAGTCAATATTACTAACCTCAAGAGAAAAGATGATGATGTCGTCGTTGTAGCTCGTTATTTATTCACATTCTTCAGGTATTCGGGTAATACTTGTATGTCTCATAATCCTAGACTTTCTAGTCTAACCTATACGAAGTTGTCTCTAGTACATAATCAAGTGACTCTTAGATGAGTTTTGATTCACTAAAATATGACAACCAAACTTGACATACCAACGCTTGGTGGGTTCAACTAAGCTATGCTCTAACAATCTCCCCCTTTGTCAATTTTAGTGACAAAACTCTTAATACATATGGATAAACAAATTACAAGAATTCATTAAACATACGCTTGATTCCAAGTTTCAACAGCACAATAACCTGCATATATTCAATTAATAAATGTCGCAGTTGACATTTTAATCACAAATCTTATACTCCCCCCGAAAGGTAAGATAAGTAGATTTTCAATCCGAACATCTTTGTTATTTCTCTTTTTGTAGTCCAAATAACTACAGTAGCAATATGATATGTTGCTCCCCCTTAGTCAATGCTTTACTCTTTCGTTAGATATAACGTGTCGTAGACCGCCAGACCAAAACCCTAGATGATATCCTCCATGTGACACGATTGATGTCTCGTGATTGTGGAGTCTGCAAGGAAGACGTGTATTTAGTTAGTCAGTTATTGACTTGATGAGACGATGAGTCTTTGTATTGCTGATTCGAACATGATTTACGAATGTTCTAGGATTCATGAATTGAACATGTCTGTTGAGATAGAGGTATAATTGTTGAATGGATGTTGATAGTTAAGGTGGGAAAATATTTCTCATTCGATGAATTGTTGAATATTGATACTTGAACCACTAGTCTGAGCAAATGTTGCTTGTTTGATGGATTATCGATAGCGGGACCGAATAAAATATTAATTTAAGATACTGGCAACTGGACCGAGTATAATCAATTAAAATGTTGATCATGGGATCAACGTAAAATTATTAGTGTTTGAACCTGCTTGGAATTATGAGCCTTGGATTCGAAACCCTAATTTTGATCAATTGATGATTTATTAAAAATCAGTCACGAAGTGAAGGAGGGACCGGCTACATGGGATGATGGGCCGACCATGTAGCGCCCAGATGCTCGAGTGAGCAAATATCAAAGTCTTTTGAAGACAAGTTGGTGAAAGGATGATTAAATGCTGGTTTAATCATTTATTAAAATAGTGTTCGTCTGAGCGTTAGGTAATAGAACCTAATTATGAAGAAATCAGGGACCGACCAAGGGGTCATGGAACCGGCCCTGGTTGGTCATGGGACCGACTTATGATCGTTTGATGAAATTCCAAGTCGTTTGGAAGAGTTTAAACCTAATGTGAACAAATTAGGTCAAATGATGAAAATATGTGGGACCGGCCTCCTGCAAGCCAAAGGGCCAACCTAGGTTAGTCAAGGTAATATGCCCATGTCACCATAGTGTTCGTGTCTCAGTCCTGAGAATTTTGATATTTTTTGATGCGCGTTTGAGCAACATTTGAGAAAATATGAAGAAATCAAGGTTTTGTTCAAACTGAGGAACTTCATAAGATGAAGGAAATAATAATAATAAAATAAGGAATTACAAGGTGTGGGAACGGTCACGGCTAAGGCATGGTCGGCCAGCTAATGAGCCCGGTCCCGTGACACCTTTCCTAATTTTATATTATTTTCATGATGTGAAAGTAATATCATGAAATTAAGGATTTTGTTGAAACGAAGGAGTTTCCTTAAGACGAAGGAGTTTCCATGAGATGAAGGAAATAATAGTAATAATAAAATGAGGGGTCGCAAGGTGTGGGACCGGACACGGCTAGTGGCCCGGTCCCGTGACACCTTCCCTAATTTTATATTATTTCCTTGATGTGAAGGACATATCATGAAACTGAGGAGTTTCATAAGATGAAGGAAATAATAATAATAAAATAATAAGGAATTACAAGGTGTGGGACCGTCCATAGCTAGTGCATGGCCGGCCGGCTATAGATCCGGTCCCGTGACACCTTTTCTAATTTATATTATTTCTTTGATATGAAAGAAACACCATGAAACTGGGGAGTTTCTTCAAACGAATGAGTTTGTTCAAATGAAGGAGTTTTCATGAGATCAAGGAAAATAATAAAATAAGATAAAATATGGGAAGAGGCGTGGGACCGACCACGGCGGCATGTTCGACCAGCCGGTGGGCCTGGTCCCTTAAGCTCCTCAATTAATATTTCATTATTATTATTCCTATTCCTATTTTGCATAGGTTCATCGTTCATTCGTATTTTTTGAATGATCGTTCGTGCATTCAGGTGCTCGTTAGTGCATTATTGATGAGTACACTTGAACCATTTTGTCGGGCTTATTCGATAGTGGCTCAGGTGCCCCTACGTTGTATATTTATTACTAACCCATGGAATTCTGCTGGGAAGAGCCATGATTTGAAGTAATGATGAAGAACGTAGAATATTTTCTAGGGATTTAGTTAATGAATCTGGTGACTAGAAATAATTAATTGATGATCCTATACTAGCACGTTGTCTAGGAGCATTAATTATTCGAGAATTGAGAGATATGAGCTAGTTGAAGCGTTATATTTATTACGTATAGTCAGGGAAAACATTGTTACATCCTGAAGACGTTATCGCTCTATACTAGCAGGCAATCTGTCTAGGAGCCGTCGAATCGTTCGATTCTATATAAAAGTGATTACTGAAATTTTTTCAGTATTCATGAAATGTGTCGTTGCCTCAATTGAGAGACTGCATATTCATGTATGCTCTGAGAGACAATATACCCAGTCAGAGGTTCCTGTGGCATGAGCTTTCATGCTTTAATGAGAGACCTATGTCTCAATATTCATCTGACTACTGGATCAGGAATATGTAAGGTTACGATTTTAGCCCTTGTCAAAAATCCACCATCAATATTAAGTCCCCTGCTAAGTGAGGGACACTCATGTTCCTCAGTCAGCACTATATGGTGATTTTTCTAGTTACAGACGAAATAAGTAATTGAACTTAGTCGTAAGAAAGAATGTTACCGAATTTTCGATTGCACGAGCGAGCCATGGCTTGAACGAAGATCCCAGTGGCATGATAGAGCATCGTTTAACGAGCTTAAATAAAATTTAGGATTCGCGGGTCCGGGCCCAAGAAAGGAAATCCTTGTGGAATTAGGTTTTGGAAATAAAATTTGATATAAAAGGGATAATCACCTTTTTTTTATTATTATTTATTTTCCACGACCGACCACCACCTTCATCCCTTCATCTTCTTCACGTCCGAGCAGAGGAAGATAGCAGGAAAATTTTGCCGGAGATCATCGCCGCCAACCGTCCGGCCAGTTTCCGGCCGGCACCGACCAGGTACGCAATTTTTTTTTCTTCGGAAGTTGATAACTTGTTCATGCGAAAATTATATATACATATGCATATATAGGCGTGAGTTTTGTAGAAAACCCTTGTTTTAGGAACTACGTTCGTTCGTTAAGAAACGAGCAATAATCCCTAGCCTAAGAGAGATTCTTTTATATATAGACTTGTGTCTAGTGATGAAATTTTTTGTCTATGTGCTTTCATGAAAACCAAAACTTTATCTTAAAAGGTGTGAATTTTCACAAAATCGGAATAAACCCTCGTTTCAAAGATGGACGATCGTACAAGGGAAAGTTATTATTAAAAAAAAAAAGTGAGTATTCACGAATATTATATATATATATATAAAAATTCACGTTTTATTATTTTGTTAAAATAAAAATTGATTTTGAGTAATCTTTGAAAGTAGACAATTATTTGTGATAAAATATTGTCTTGGTGTGAGTTACGTTCATGATTTTATGAAAATCAAGTTTCGATTTTTGAAAATCAAAGTTTTGCTCATTTTTTGCAGGTTTAAAAAAACGAGCAAGTTTTGAAGTGTTAACTCTTGTATCACAATCACTACTGTTAGTGGAATCATAAATAGGTAAGAGTTAAGAATTACCATTTTTGTAGATGCTAGTATGAGCATTTTTATCATCCAATTGCTTCATTCCATCACTTCGTTGAGGTATGCATCTTGTATGGATAATATACTGAAGTAGAGTATTGTGTGGATGTTACAGCTACTTCGCAAGGATGTCTGATTCCCAAGATAATGATGCCCCCAAAGATGATATGTGCATGGATGAGACTTCCATTGGTAAAGAATAGGAAGAAGAAACACCTGGAATCAAGAATATCCCGAATACAGATGATGAGTTTTTCGTTTTCTGATAAATCCTAGAGATGTTACTGAGAAGAAATTGGTGACTCCTCGGGCGTCCATTCGATTCTGTCTCCAACGAGGAAATTTTTCTGCTTTAATTATAGAATTTAAGCTTTCTCGACGACCTTTAGAAAAATTTTCTGGATGGGCAAGGCATATGCTGGGTTTTCCTCATGTTTGAGCCATGTTGGATCGTGCACAGGTAACAAGGGCTATTCAAGCATCTGGTGACTTGTTTATTTTTCACGATGTGCGAGGTATGGGGAGAGTTTACCATCACCTTAGAGGATGTAGTTGCTTTGTTGCATCTCCCAATCATGGGCAATCTTCCTGAAAGTCTTTCAACAGAGGAGAAGGCAATCTCTAATATCTTGACAGCCGAAATGGAGGAAATTAATAAAGTATCCAGCAAATGTTGTTATGCTCACTGGTTAACACACTGGTGGCCAAGAGATAATGCTCCTGACAGGCCTGTCGATGGTATGTTATCTATCGCTGCTTTCTTGTGTTTATGGCTGTCCATAAATGTATTTGAAGATAGTGGAAATTTGTTGAAGCCGTTTGTGATTCCCTTTGCTATTAAGATGGCCCAAGGTGAGCAACTTCCAATCGGTAGTCTATTCTTGGGTTCTTAATACTCCAACTTAGACTCCTTGGTTATAGACTCCAGCATCTCTAACAACTTTATGAAGATTGAATGCTATGCCAATAAGATGTTTCTCCAAGCTTTTATGTGGGAACGCTTCAAGAATTATGCACCCATTCCTCGTACTATCTTACAAGGGCCGAATGCTGATGCTCGTCATGTTTTCTCTGAGAAGGATAATGCCAGGATTCTGCGCTGGTCTACAAAGCAGCCCCGACTCAAGACGCGTCTTGTCGATGTGTTAGACAAGGAGTCTGAGTTTAATTTTCGTCCATGGGTGTCAATTCCTTCTTATATTTTACAGTTGACAACTTTCAATGCTGGAGAAAGTATTACTTTAAAATCTGGTGCAGACCGGAACGATGGTGAGAGATCTTTTATGTTGAGTTGCACTCCTGGTTACTTAGTATCAGCAATATATGGAGACTTTTCAGTGGAAGAATACAACATCGATAGAGCAGCTCGACAAATGGGTATGGATCAATGTGTTCCGACTTTTTGTAGGAGAAAATCGTCGGTTGAACAACTTAAGACCCATTTAGATCGTACTCATGTGGAAGGAAGCAATTAATGGTTCCCTTGTTCTGAGCGAATTACGTATGTAACTCCAGGTTACATAAACTTTTGGAATCATCAACTTGAATGCTTACATGATTTAGTGATGGTTGTTCAGCCTCTGTTGAAAGATCCTCCTTCGGATGAAATGATTTGCACTCGACCAAGACTGAAGTATCTCTCTGGCGGTGATAAACGAAAGACACCTCCAGGGTGTTCACAAGTATGTATCCTTTTTTATAACCTTTATAAGTCATGATAATTGTATTTTGATTATTTCATCAATTTTTTCATAGGACGGTCGTATCGTGAGACCTCGAATCGATGTAGACTTCTCGGAAACGGAAGCAATTATTCACGGCGGAGAAGGCAGGAGCAAAAATCATAAGATGTTGCCTAATACCATAAAGTCCCCAGTTGTTTCTTTGGTGAGTTGTCAATAATTCTTTTGCCATGACTTCTTCTTATCAGTTTAATTAAGATTACAAAACCAATGTTTGTTACTTTGTTACAGAACTTTGCTCCATCAAGTATCGACGGTCTTCAATTCACTGTTGCTGGGCAAGCGGTTTCTTATTCGAGTGTTGAAGAAGAAGTTGATGTAAGTATTTCTTCGCACAACCGGTTATGATGCTTTGTGAATAAAATGATAATTGTTGAGAATACGTCCAGGAGGATGTTCTCATGGAAGTGTAGAATACTGGTGATGCTCGTTCATCTTCGGAAGATTGTGACGAAGAGGATTCCAAGAACTTAAGACCGAATGAAAGCAATGATCCTCCTAATGCTGATACGGGCAATTCTGGCTCTTTGAATGCTTCAGAGACCACCCAAGTAAGTATTCCTTTTGTATTTTATTCATAAAAGCATAAAATTGTTGATTTGTGAATGAATGAATGAGAATCCATGTGAATATACGAAAAGTTTTGCCGAAATACGTCACCAGAAAATCCAGAATTCAGCCCTTTAGTAAAAATATTGTAGAATCTTCGTCCGATGTCGGATTTTTACGCTCTACCCCAGTTTTCTTATGCCCAGGAAATTTTCCAAGCTAATTTTAAGAAAAGTTTTGAGTTTTGAGCATGTTTAGAGGTCGAAATTGACGAAACAGTAAACTTCCAGGAGATTTCCAGAAATTTTTCAGCTGTCATGCAGTTCAATGTTTTGGCTACATCTCTCTGCTCATTTATCCAATTGTTATGAAATTTTGATATGTTGTAAAGGACATCCATACGAAGATAATGGTATATAAATCAACCTTAGATTCTTCACCAATTGCTCCCAGTTCATCATCTTATACAGGGCAGTGTAAAATCTCCTCAGACGAGCTTGTTGTAAAATGTGTTTTTATGATTTTCACGCTATTTGCTCATGTTGTGAATGTGTAATGATGAACTTTGATGATGTTAGATCACTTACATCCTGAATTTACGATTGCCTTTGCTTTTCATGCTTGGAATGCTCTAATATCATGTAATCATCATATTAGGTGCCAAATGACGAAGTTGAGAATAATTGAGTTGATGAAGACGGTACGAGTGGCATTATGAATCAAAGTGGCAACAAAACCATTTCTGCATCTCAAGATCATGAAGAGGTTGTTATTGAAGCTATTAAGGAAGTCGAGGCTCAGGTCATCATTACTCCAGGGATAGAAGAAACCACGCCTCGTATGAAAGAAACTGTGATAAACCAAACTGATCCTGCTCCATCGATGGAGATAGAAGAAGATTATACAATGATAGAAGAAACCACCTCGGAGATGGAAGAGACTGTTCTTGAGAAAGACGAGACTGTTCCAATGGCGGAGACTCGTATAGTGGTGCATGAATACCCTAGTGCAGGAGTTGCTTTTGAACCTCCATTTGGTGAATCACTCCCATACCACGAACTAGATGGCGGATTCAGCGTTCCTACTAGATATGCAGGCTTGTACGAGAAGATATGGAAGAAGTTTGGTCACATCATCATTACCAGAGACCCCAAACGTGCCTATTCTTTAACAATGCAAGTAGGTGTTATCTTGCGTGTTATAAATGATATATGCACCAGGGCTAGAAATACTGTTACTCAAGATGTACTCTTTGATTGGGAGTTCAACTTGGAGAATTCTGAGAGACTCGGCTTCAACGTGAAGTGGCTTCGTAAGAAGGTAAATGCTATCAAGGATTCATATGAGAATAACATACCCTTTCCCAATGATGTTGTGATGGAGAAGGAAGACAAGATTGTTAGATTGAGTGAAGAGATGGAGATGGAGAAGGCGGGTTTAAAAATCTTGAAGGATGCAGAGGAGCAAAAATCTTACTTTGCTAATTTTCTTTGATTTCCTTTCCATGATCTCTTGAACTTTCAAACTTCTGAGAGATGTGAGGTTTTATTTTTTGGTTTTGATTTTTTGATTGGTTTTGGATAAATAGATGATTGAGGATTTTCTTTTGGATTTGATAGAGATTTTCTTTAAGTAAACTAAACTTTGATAAATTGTTGAACTCAAATTATTGAATGCAAGTATTGCAAACATTTTGGAGGAAATTGAAATACAGTGAAAGAAAATCCTAAATGCCAAATTCAAATATTTTGGGCGTTCGTGCCTTGAACCCCAATACCTCAAAGATCCAATATCTTAGGCTTCAAATGCTTTGAGCCAAGTCACGTGTATTACTACCACGTTCGCCTTGCCATCCATGTTGATTAATCTGTAATATCCACCGGCAACAGACTTAGAGATCATGAAAGGTCCTTCCTAGTTGTAGTTCCTTGTAGAATGAAGATTACGCTTAGTTGATTTGAGAACTAAATCTCCTTCATGGAACTTGTTAGACTTGATTGTCCGCGCCCTGAATATCTTATGCTGGTTCGGAACTCCTCGTACAGTGGGATTCCACGTTTGTGGAGCCTTCCAATCTTGCGGCACATATGGACACTCGTGCAAGGGAGAATATCGAGGATACTGCTTGTTGTGTTCAGCCATTATTTCAGCGATGACGGTATTAGTGAGACGCTTAAATCAAAGAGGCTCCGCGTCCAACCACTTGGTGAAATATAGCTGAGGTGAGGTTATCTATTCATAGCATTAATAGCTAAGTTGTTGGTGGAGTGAAGCCCCAGGACCAGAGCAGCATGTTCAAAAATTCATAATATGGATGCATGGGAGGGGAATAAGACTTGACTGAGTGCGGAACCTTTTGATGAAAGCATGCGTATTTTCTTCAGGTTTTTGTGTCAGCTACATCAAGGTTTTGACTTCTTTCAGATGCTCAACGATGAAATATCCTCTATTTCTTCCGAATCAGAGCTTTCTTCAACAGAGAAATGTACAATTAAAGGTGTTGGAGTTACCTTCTCAGCATGGATCCACGTGCGTCTGAGGATCATATCATATCCTGTATTTTCTCGGATTATGTAAAATTTGGCTTCTGTCCAGGTTGAATTTACGTTCATCTTGAGAGTAATGTAGCCATAAGCATCTCTGGGCGTCCCTTCATGATCCATGATTGAGATCGGAGCATGAATAGCTTCTTGTCGAGTAACACCAACGGCTCTGAGAGTTTTCAAAGGGATGACATTGGCAACAGTGCCAACATCAATTAATGCTCGTTTGAATTCGTTCCCTTTAGTGAGAAGTCCCCAGTCATACATTTCTTTGTCTGTTATTGAAGGAACGCTTCCCTGACACGATGTGATTCAATGCAGCAAACATGTCCTTCCTTTGAGCCTGGTAAGTACATCAATTCACAGACATGCTCGATTAACGATTGAACTGCTTCCTTGACCGGTGGCTCAGAGAGAGTGAATGTTCCGACCGGGAGATGGTCTCTGTGTACTCCTTCATTCCCCAAGTTAAGCTCTCCTGATTCGACTTTTTCTTTGACTATGCGCTTCAAAATCCTGCAGTCACTTGTGGGATGATTGGCGAATATGTGAAAACGACAGTTACGAGGATTTTCCATTTCCTTTTCAGTTGGTTCTTTCTTGACATACGGTAACTTGATTGCATCATCTTGAACCCAGACATCTAGTAGTTCAATCACATCTTCAATGGGAAAAGGGAAATCAGGTGCCTCTTGATCAGTTCCTATGCGTTTGGAAGGAGTTTGTGCTTCTCGGGTTTGATTATCCTTCCTTTGTGCTTTCGAATGAGCTGAAGAAATATGCTTGCGTTGTGGCTCGGCTTTTCATTTGCTCCCTTCTGTAACAACGTTTGTAGAACGTTGGAGGTTGTACTGTTTGTTGATCAAACTTCTGCTACCTCGAGTTTCTTGTGATTCTTCAGCTTTTGTGGCTTTAGCTCTCTCCAATAAACCAGGTGCGGTAGTTGCTGATCTTTTAGCTGCTTCATGAAGTTCTGAGAAAGTATGGAACCAGAGGTTTTCCAGTAAAGCTCTGTAGACCGGGATCATTCCATTGATGCACATGTCTACAAGTTATTGCTCCGTGACATTTGGATCATGACAGTCCAGGGATTGAACTCTAAACCTTTTCACATAATTATTAGGATGTTCATTGCTCCTTTGAAACATCCTTCCAAGATCAGAGAGGGTGATTTGCTATGAAACGAAGAAATGTTTTCTGTAGAAAGAATTAACCATTTCTCCCCGACTAGTGATACTTCCTGGTGCGATGCTGTTGTACCAGGTATATGCTCTGCCTTTCAGAGACTTTGAAAATTCCTTCAGACGGACGACATGGTTGTGCTCATATTCACCCAATGCCTCCAGAAACCGAGAAACATGTTCTCGAGCATTGCCTGTTCCATCATAAAGGGTGAACGTTGGAGAGGTATAACCTTTTGGCAGAGGAATCCTTTGTGTAGCATAAGGATATGGAGGTTGGTGACGGTGGACAGAGGACGTCTTATTTTTTTCCACGGTCCTCCAAGAGACGTTCCAAGTCTTCACGAGTGATGAAACTGGATGGCTCTTTCGCGGGTGGGTTGTCTGCAGCTTTGTGGACTTCATCATCATCCAGCATATGAATTAGAGAGGCTTCAAGATCAGCAGTCGGGGATGTTTCCTTGGCTTTCCCTTTCTCTTTCCCTGATTGACGCTAGGTCTGAGTTTTCTCAGGTGACAACTTGTCCGTGAGGTTCTTGAGGTGAGCGCATAGCTCCTTTTGTGTTGTAGCCATGTCTATTTGATTCTTGGCAAGAATTTCCTGAATCTTCATGAGATCAGCTATAGTATGTGGATCCCTTCTGATTTCCTCATGAGACCGTCCGAAGAGAGGATTGTTTCCGATGTCGGTTTGAGGAGGAGTGGTATCATTAACGCCATTGTTGGAAGCGGGAGCAACTGGAGCACCACCACTATTGTTGTTAGTGCTAACATTGTTTGGGTTATGGTTTGTAACTGAACCTGACCTAAGATCAACCATCTTGATGAATTGAGATTGCAACCGAGAGATTAATCTCCTACTGTGGTCGCCAATCTGTAGATGGGGCAAAACGATTTGTTGGTTTTTAAGGAATTGAGGAGACGACCGTGCGAATGAGACTCATCGAACCGAGCAAACTTCTTAACCTCACACAGATGTACTGCAAAGGGAGTGCTTGAATTCGAGAGATCAATCTGAAAGAATCCGGCCTAAACCAAGACAATGGTCATTCCAGAGTCAATTCGGTCACAAGAGAGGATGGGTCGATCTGTAGGAGGGAAGTTGAGAAATGTGTGATATCAATGGTGATCAAAGATTGTAGGTGTGTTGTGGATTCTGCGTGAAGAAATAAGATAACTTCTAATTGATTGAATTTGCTCTGCTGAGAGTAATCGCTCAGACGCTGAGTTCTTGTTCTCTTGTTGTCTGATCAATCATGGGTTCGGAGACTTATTTATATTGCAAGAATCGTAGATACCTTGATCCCATGAAGTGTGACAGTTACTGGAGTCAAAGAGTGGGAAATGGGAAATCGTGTTAAAACCAGTTACTCATCGTGCGGAGACTTGGTTGATTGTCCACCCACTACTTTGCTAACTCCTCTAACTTCTTGCATGACTTGCTCACATTCTCATCGTGGATAGACACACGTGCCGTAGACCTCCAGACCAAAACCCTAGTTGATATCCCCCATGTGACACGATTGATGTCTCGTGATTGTGGAGTATGCAAGGCAGATGTGTATTTAGTTAGTCAGTTATTGACTTGATGAGACGATGAGTCTTTGTATTGCTGAGTCTAACATGATTTACGAATGTTCTAAGACTCATGAATTGAACATGTTTGTTGAGACAGAGGTATAATTGTCGAATGGATGTTGATAGTTAAGGTGAGCAAATATTTCTCATTCGATGAATTGTTGAATATTGATAGTTGAACCAATATTTCTAGTCTGAGCAAATGTTGCTCGTTTGATGAATTATCAATAGCGCGGCCGAATAAAATATTAATTTAAGATACTGGCAACTGGACTGAGTATAATCAATTAAAATGTTGATCATGGGATCAACATAAAATTATTAGTGTTTGAACCTGCTTGGAATTCTGAGCATTGGATTTGAAACCCTAATTTTGATCAATTGATGATTTATTGAAAATCAGTCATGAAGTGAAGGAGGGACCGGCTACATGAGATGATGGGCCGACCATGTAGCTCCCAGATGCTCGAGTGAGCAAATATCAAAGTCTCTTGAAGACAAGTTGGTAAAAGGATGATTAAATGTTGGTTTAATCATTTATTAAAATAATGCTCGTCTGAGCGTTAGGTAATAGAACCTAATTATGAAGAAATGAGGGACCGACCAAGAGGTCATGGAACCGGCCCTGGTTGGTCATGGGACCGACTTATGATCGTTTGATGAAATTCCAAGTCGTTTGGAAGAGTTTAAAACTAATGTGAACAAATTAGGTCAAATGATAAAAATGTGTGGGACCAGCCTCCTGCAAGCCAAAGGGCCAACCTAAGTCAGTCAAGGTAATACACCCATGTCACCATAGTGTTCGTGTCTCAGTCCTGAGAATTTTGATATTTTCTGATGCGCGTTTGAGCAACATTTAAGAAAATATGAAGAAATCAGGGTTTTGTTCAAACTGAAGAACTTCATAAGATGAAGGAAATAATGATAAAAAAATAAGGAATTACAAGGTGTGGGACCGGTCGCGGCTAAGGCTTGGTTGGACGGCTAATGATCTCGGTCCCGTGACACCTTTCCTAATTTTATATTATTTTCATGATGTGAAGGAAATATCATGAAATTAAGGAGTTTGTTGAAACGAATGAGTTTCCTTAAGACAAATGAGTTTCCATGAGATAAAGGAAATAATAGTAATAATAAAATGAGGGGTCACAAGGTGTGGGACCGGTCACGGCTAGGGCATGGCCGGCCGGCTAGTGGCATGGTCCCGTGACACCTTTCCTAATTTTATATTATTTCCTTGACGTGAAGGAAATATCATGAAACTGAGGAGTTTCATAAGATGAAGGAAATAATAATAATAAAATAATAAGGAATTACAAGGTGTGAGACCGGCCACAGCTAGGGCATGGCCGTCTGGCTATAGACCCGGTCCCGTGACACCTTTCCTAGTTTTATATTATTTCCTTGATATGAAGGAAACACCATGAAACTGGGGAGTTTCTTCAAACGAAAGAGTTTGTTCAAATGAAGGAGTTTTCATGAGATCAAAAATAATAATAAAATAAGATAAAATATGGGAAGAGGCGTGGGACCGGCCGATGGGCCTGGTCCCTTAGGCGACTCAATTAATATTTTATTATTATTATTTTCTTTCCTATTTTGCATAGGTTCATCGTTCCTTCGTATTTTTTGAATGCTCGTTCGTGCATTCAGGTGCTCGTTAGTGCATTATATATTGCTGAGTACACTTGCACCATTTTGCCGGGGCTTATTCGATAGTGGCTCAGGTGCCCGTACGTTGAATATTTATTACTAACCCATGGAATTCTGCTGGGAAGAGACATGAATTGAAGTAATGAAATATTATGAAGAACGTAGAATATTTTCTAGGGATTCAGTTAATGAATCTGGTGACAAGAAATAATTAATTGATGACTCTATACTAGCACGTTGTCTAGGAGCATTAATTATTCGAGAATTGAGCGATATGAGCTAGTTGAAGCGTCATATTTATTACGTATAGTCAGGGAAAACGTTGTTGCATCCTGAAGACGTTATCGCTCTATACTAGAAGGAAAGCTGTCTAGGAGCCGTCCAATCATTAAGATTCTATACACATGTCTTTTATATAGTAAGGGAAAACATTGTTACATCCTGAAGACGTTATCGCTCTATACTAGCAGGCGAGCTGTCTAGGAGCCGTCCAATCGTTCGATTCTATATAAAAGTGATTACTGAAATTTGTTCAGTATTCATGAAATGTGTCGTTGCCTCAATTGAGAGACTGCATATTCATGTATGCTCTGGGAGACAATACACTCAGTTAGAGGTTCCTGTGGCATGAGTTTTCATGCTTTAATGAGAGACCTAAGTCTCAATATTCATCTGATTACTGGATCAGGAATATGTAAGGTTACGATTTTAGCCCTTGCCAAAAATCCACCAACAACAAACGTTTAAGCACAATTGTCCTTTCCTTAGTGATTACAAATAACTTGTTTACTCCATATATTTCTCCCCCTTTTTGTCACAAAATGACAAAGGTTCGAGCAAATAAAGGTCAAACCGAAAGGATCTTACAAACCTAAAAGACTTGTACAACCTATAATAGTTAAGCACGAAGATTTCACATACCACTTTTGATAACCAATATCAAAACCGAAACTACAAGCAATTTGGTTTTAATATGTTATCAAGGAAACAATTGCACGAAGCAATTTTCCCTAATAGTTTAACAAATTGACTAAGAAACTTTGTTCCCTTTTAAAATGATTGTACACATACAATCGCTTATTTCGATAAGACCAAAATAAAGATCAAAATTAACTTTATTTTTCTCATTGGGTTCTAATTATTCAGATAATAACTTAGACCTTTCACTTTAGACAAGACAAGTACTAGATTAGTTAACTAGTATTTCTTGTCAATACATTCGATTAGACTTGAATAACCGAATCCTTTAATTTGATAAGTCTAACTAAGATCATAATTAACTTAGTTTCTCTTATCCGGAATCGAATTGGACTAAACAAATGATCCCGTATTTCGTTAAGCCATAAACAATGCATACAAGCTAAATAAATTGACTTGCATAATTATTTCTCTTAACCGGAAGCAATTGAAACAAACATAGACATTATAGCACCGCAATTGCACCGAAATTTCGTTAAGTAAAAACACTTGATATCAAACAATAAAGAAGATACCAAATAATAAGCCAAATAAATTAACACAGTTTTTCTTAATCGGAAACATTTGAATCACACACACACATCCATACACACATAATGAAATATACATCAATTGTACCCGAAATTTTGTTAAGCAAAAACAAAATATATACTTAACATAAGCAGGCTTTTCTTAAACAGGAAAACGATTAACTAACAAATTTGTTACCTCAGATTCCGCATCCTCTTCTCCCCAGAAAGATATATCATTAAGCACAAGTTCAAGTTAGAACTCTCCCCAAGTATGTTGTCATCCTCTCGTAAGAACAAAAGAACAACAACAAAGAGCAACCTTTACCAGAGAAAGGTTGAATCGGTTTTAACTAATGCATGCCAATAACAAAAGTTGAAAACCCGAAACACATATGTTTATGCTAAACACAACTCATGTAAACACAAGTTGATTCAACACATTGTGACTTTTTGCATAAGAGTCTCAATCGGAACACCTTATGATCCTTTGATAAAACCTACCAACTTGGGCTAGAACTTAATCCCGCTAAATCAAAAAGTCACACAAACCATAAGGGTTCACATCATATGAGATCGAATATTAAGGTTATGAAAACCGAAATCAGACATCCCATAAACACATAGCAATAATATAGACATTCAAGCACAAGCTATGTGATCTTGAGAGAGAGAATCGGTTTGTGACTCAGGAATTTTTTTCTTCGATTCTTCATCATAGTTTCGATAATTTCAAAAATTAATTGTTCTTAGTGTAGATTTCTGTCATTACGAAGCAATCTAATGATTGGCTTTTTAGGTTTGTAGGAACTATTTTTTTTTCATTTTTTTAATAATGTCTACAAATAAATCTCAGATGGAGAAATCTAGATCGTGTTCTTCGCCTAGGTTTAATTCAAAAATCAATGAAGATTCATCAGTTGAGGTTAATCCTTCGGTTTATATATCGGATGAGGATATTGATTAAAGTTTAAGGGAATGGAATTTTAGTTTGATCGGAAGACTGGATTTCGTAAAATTAAAGTTTGCAGCAGCGGAGAAAGAATTGAGAAAACAATGGAAGACATCAGGTAAACTTCAACTTATACCTATTGGTAAAGGTTTTTTCATCATAAAATTAGATAATGAATGTGACATGAAGCATATTTGGAATGGTTTTTGGATGGTTGAGTCATAAATTTTGAAATTAAGACTGTGGGAAGCTAACTTTAATCCTGCAAATCAAAAAACCACAACTGCTTTTGTATGGGCTCAATTCCCTGGTTTGGGTATGGAATACTGGAAGGAGAAGATCATATTACCTTTGGGTGATACTTTTGGAAGAGCTATAAAGGTTGATGAGACTACTCTAAAGAGAGAAGTTGGATACTATGCTAGTGTTCTGGTTGAAGTCGATTTAGCAAATTATGTACCAAGTTTTGTGGTTGTGAAATCAAAGTATGGCAGTTTTGAACAACCAGTTCAATTCCCTAATTTACCAAAATTTTGTAGTGATTGCAAGGTTGTTGGCCATTTGCTATCAGAATGCAGACATAAAAGAACAGAGACAGTAACTGAAGTACATGGAAATGCAGATAATCAGACTGTTAAGAATGTATGGAGAGTTAAGGAGAAGAAAAGAAATAATTCTGAAAACAAAAATGACTTCCAAACACCTCAAAAATGGACAAGAATGTAGAATTGGAAGAAGTGGAGGAAATGATTATTGATAAAATAGTTCTAAATAGTGAACAATGCAAGGGAAGCTCTTCATCAAACAGTTTTGTGAACTCTGGTCAATTTCAAAGTTTACAGAATTTGGAGACTGAAGAGTTAATACCAATAAGTGTGGACAAGATTTTAGATGTTAATTCAAGTACTTCTTCTATACTTCAGAGGGTAAAGATTGTGGGTGAAGGTGATGTTGTCAATAAGGAGGAGATAAAGAAGATTAATAAACTAAATCCAATTAAGAGAATCACTAGATATCAAAGTAATCAGAATTTAGATAATACAAAGAAAGGTGTGAGAAGCACTTCAACTTCTCAAACCTCAACCTCTAAATGAAAGTTGGGTACTGGAATATTAGAGGTTTAAGAAGAGCTAAAGCCAAATATAAGCTCAGAAGTTTAGTTAATCAGTTTAGTCCTACTTTATTTTGGATTGCAGAACCAAAAATCAGATGGAATTCAAAAGACTGCAAAAATTTGAAATTAAAAGGAATGAATCATATAATAATTCATAATTCTATAAATAATGGCAAAGGTCAACTTCTCAAACCTCAACCTCTAAATGAAAGTTGGGTACTGGAATATTAGAGGTTTAAGAAGAGCTAAAGCCAAATATAAGCTCGAAGTTTAGTTAATCAGTTTAGTCCTACTTTATTTTGGACTGCAGAACCAAAAATCAGATGGAATTCAAAAGACTGCAAAAAATTGAAATTAAAAGGAATGAATCATATAGTAATTCATAATTCTATAAATAATGGAAAAGGTAATATTTGGTTGTTCTGGAGTGCTTCAATTGCCACTCCTAAAGTGGTTTCTATTACAAATCAGGTGGTCACTGTAAATGTGGGGGGAGTCCTAATATCTGGAGTTCATGTTGCATATCTATATTCAGATAGAAAAGAACTATGGAGTGAGTTAGAGAGAATAAGTAATTGGAATTTACCATGGCTTGTCGTTGGTGATTTAATAATGTTCTAAGTATGGAAGACAAAATTGGTGGAAGACCTCCTTTGGTTTTAGCAATGCAGGACTTTCATGACTGTATGAATGTTTGAGGTCTTCTTCAGACTCCTAAAAATGGGATGCAATATACTTGGTGCAATAACAGGGCTGGTGCTAAAAGAATTGTCTGCATTCTAGATAGAGCTTTATGTAATGTGAAATGGCTGGAAACATTCTCAAATTGGAGCTATAAAGTGGGAGTTAGAGGTGTCTCAGATCATAGTCCTTTGTTGGGAGGGTGTAAAAATTTTAAAAAACCTTCTAACATTCCTTTTAAAGTTCCGAAAATTTGGCTAGAACAGGATGGTTTCAAAGATCTTATTGAAGAAGTTTGGAATGAGGAAATAAGAGGGAATCCGGCTTTTATATTTACAAGTAAAATGAAGAATCTAAAAATCAAGTTAAGGGATTGGAATTGGAACACTTTTGGTGATGTGAGAATTAAACTCAAAGAAGCTGAGAAGGAGGTAATGAGAACTGCTCAACTATCTGATAAAGATCCAAGTAATATAACTATTCTTAATGATTTGGTGGTTGCTAGAGGAAGACAAGAATTAATCGAAGATCAGCAAAGAGCAATACTGTAACAAAAATATAGAGAAAAGTGGATTAAAGATGGGGCTTCCAATACTAGATTCTTCCATACAACCATTAATGTTAAACAGAATATGAATACAATAACTGAATTGGAAGATGACTTGGGTGCTATAATAACTGATCCAAGCAACATTGCTAAACTTTTAGAGAATCATTTTGAAAATAAATTTAGATATCAAGAAGTTAATTTTGCAGAGGGCATATTTGATTCAATTCATTGTTTGATAACAAATGAGGAAAATAAGATGATGGAAGCAGTGCCTACAGATGAAGAAATAAAAGAAGTTGTGTTTGCAATGGATGCTGATAGTGCCCCTGGGCCTGATGGTGTTCCAGGATTCTTCTATAAATTTGCTTGGGAAATAATGGGAATGGATTTAATAAGAGCAGTCCAATATTGTTGGAAGAATGGTTTCATACCAAAAGGTTTGAACTCCAATTTTTTATGCTTGATACCAAAGGTCAAATGTGCTAGAAAACCAAGTCAATTTAGACCAATCAGTTTGAGCAACTTTAGTTTTAAAATTTTCACGAAAATTATCACTTCAAGAATGTATAAGGTGATGGATAAAGTGGTTTCAACTCAGCAAGGAGCTTTTGTTAAGGGTAGAAATATCCAAGATCAAATTATCCTAGCTTCTGAGATGGTGAATGAGATAGATATCAAAAGGAGAGGGGGGGAATGTTGGTTTCAAAATAGATATAACTCAGGCCTATGATTCTTTAAGTTGGGAGTTTTTGTTTGAAGTTTTAAAGAGATTTGGTTTTTCTGAAAATTGGATCAATTGGCTACATACCTTATTTTTATCTGCAAGAGTTTCTGTTTTAGTAAATGGTGGCCCTGTGGGTTTCTTTCAAGTGGAGAGAGGACTGAAGCAAGGAGATCCATTATCTCCCATTCTATTTGTGATAGCAGAAGATGTTTTGAGCAGAAATTTGAAGAAAGCAGTGCAGGATAAGAAAATAACTCCAATGGTTAATAGAGGAGGTATACAACCAACTCATATCCTTTTTGCTGATGATGTTTTCTTGTTTTTTAATAGTCACAAAAGAAACATTATGAATGTTATGAAGCTATTAAAGGATTATCAGGATTCTTCAGGCCAAGTAATTAATCAACAAAAAAGCAAAGTTTTTGTGGGTGGAGTAACAGAAGGAAGAAAGCATCAAATAGCAGATATTCTTCAAATGCCTTTATCAAAGTTACCAGACAAGTATTTAGGGGTTATTTTACATGCTGGTAGAGTGAAAATTAGCACAGTTTGGGGTGTAGTGGAGATGGTTCAAAATAGACTTGCTGGATGGATTGGAACTTTGCTTTCCTTTAAAGATAGGTTGACATTAGTTCAGTCAGTTTTGAGCAGCATACCCATATATAATATGGTTGTATATAAGTGGCCAGTGCAAGTGGTAAAATTGTGTGAAAGGTTGATAAGGAATTTTCTCTGGTCAGGTGATTCTTCCACTAGAAAAGGGATAACTCTTAAATGGGAGAAAGTTTGTGTTCCTTTAATTGAAGGTGGTTTGGGTATTAAAAGGTTAGAAGTGGTGAAAAAATCTCTTCTTATGAAATAGGTTTGGAAATTACTTAATTCTGATGCTGAGTGGGCTGTTTTTATGAGAGCTAAACATTTTACTGAAGATGGTGAATTGAAAGCAAGTTACTGGAAATCTACAATTTTACCTGGGATTAAATGGGTACTGGAGGAAGTGAAACAACATACTAGATGGATTGTAGGGACTGGTGATAGAATTTTGGTCTTTAAAGATGTGTGGATTAAAGACAGACCTCTTTGGGAATTGTTTGTTGATGATGATTATGTTAGAGAGAATATGAATATGAAAGTGTCTGAGTTGATAAAAGATGGAAGTTGGTTAATTCCTCAGAGAATGTTAAAATATTTCCAAGTAGAAGAATTGCCAGTTCTGTGTGAAGGAGATGATAAAATGATTTGGTCACATACTATGACTGGTGACTTTACTGTAAAATCAGCTGTAGATTGTATTATAGTTCATTTGAGAAGAAAGTGTGGGCTAAGAATGTTTGGCATCCAGTCCTTCATCCATCAACTGCCAGTAACATTTGGAAACTGGTAAGAAAAATCTGTGCTACTGATGAGAAATGGCAGAGTAAAGGTTATTGTATGGCTTCTAAATGCTATTTGTGTGCAAAGGATTCTGAGAGCTTGGATCATATTTTGTGGCACTGTAATTTCAGTCAGTTAATTTGGAATGGTTAGGCAGTATGTTCTCATTCTTAAATCCTCAATCTTATGAAGAAGTAAGGAAAGCAGCTACCTCAAAAAGTGGTGCAGTTCAAGAGGCTTGGATTTTGGCCTCTGGAATTACAATGGTGGAGTTGTGGTTTCAAAGAAATAAATGTGCCTTTAAAGGTGGAAAACCAAATATTAATAATCTCAAGAAGAAAATCCTTAAGCTCATCAAAGATTGTGAAATGAGGATCAAAGGTAATATGTGGGATTGCATCTATGACTTCCAAGTCTTCAGAAATCTTGATATGCAAAGAAAACCTGTGAGAAATCAGAGAAGAATGGAGTTGAAGTTCAATTTCCCTATGATAAATCAAATTATGGTGTGCTGTGCTGGTGTTTCAAGAGGTAGTCCAGGTTCTGCAGGGATTGGTTTTGTCAGTAGAAATAATATAGGTCAGTTCATATATGCAGAAATAAAGGGTGTTGGAGTTGCAAATACATTCATAGCAGAATTACTGGAAATTATTGTTGCTTCTGAATGGGCTATGAAAGAAGATGTTCGGGAGTTAATCATCAACTCAAATTCTAAAACATCTATATCAGTATGTCTTACTGGTAAGACTCCTTGGTTTTTCAAGACAAGATAGAGTAAAATAAAGAATACTATAAGGAATTTGGTATTAGTACATTGCTACAAAGAAATAAATTTCACAGCCAATAATCTGGCATGGAGAGGAGCAGGGATGAATAAGGGAGATTGCCAAAAAAATTTGAGACAACTAGATTTTATGAAGGAATTAGAAGACTCAGAAAAAACTTATTATAGAATCTATTAAGTTTTGGGCTTCAAAATATTTGGGCCTGTTGTTTTTTGTTTTCCTGTTTTTTTTAGGTGTTTTTTTTTTTCCTTTGGGATGTTTCTGTTTTTTTTTTTTGGTTTTCTTTTTTTGGTAAACTCTTTTGGTTGATTTTGTAATTCATTGTGAGTTTAATAAAATCTTTTATTGATCGAGCAAAAAAAAAAAAGCACAGGCTATGTAATCTGAAACTATCACAAGAAAAAATATAAAATAATAATTTTATTCATAAATAATTGATAGTTTTATTCAAATAGACCTTATACAATAATCGAAATAAATCAAAAACTGATGTCTATTTTTTTTGAAGGGAACTTTAAACAGATTTTTCAAAGATCATCTTCAATTTCCTCAAATTTTTCAGGATCTTCATCAACAACATCTCGACTGATTTCTCGGATTCTGCACCCAGTACCTTGATTATGTTCACAGGCTAAAGCATTAACCTTTCGATTAATATTCCGAGCATACTCCCTATTACCGATTCCAAGTTTAATCAGCTTTCTTTGGTTACGGATAACAATTTTTAGTAATGCTGCCTGTTTATGATGTGTTTCAATAGTACTGAGGAGGACTTGTCGTAGATTGAGAATATTAATCTTAGCATCCAAACTGTTTTGGACAAGAAGATAAGTCACATCTTCCTTTTCTTTTCATTTGTCTTCACAACCAGATTTCTTGAAGGATAGTTTCATTAGAAGCCATTCCACTCAACGCTTTCAAATTTTTAGCTTGAGATCTGGTTTGAGGATACATCCTTTAGTATAAGTTCTTAAACAAAATGACTGCATATACCATAGAATCCTTTAACACATACCAAATATAGGTGCCAGCCTTAAATAAATAATTCCGACCATATTTGAAAAGATTTTTGCATCTTATGTGTTATTGAATCACAAAGATTCTTTGGAAAGAATCAATCTTCTAGATCATGTATCTAAAAATCTAAAAATACTTTAGACAAGAAAACTTCTCATGTTTACACAAGTTGTTGTAAGACAACTTTTCTACACATGAGGACAAATTAAGTATCTTCAGGTAGATTGTGTATACTCTCTATGTTGAATAATAGATATTAACAGGATACATGATGCCTAGGTACTTGTGCTTCCTTACATCAAATGATCGAGCATTGTAAGGATGCACTTTCCAACACATTTAATTGTTAGGGTGAGAAGAATCTTCCTCACCACGTACCATTTGAGGAACATCTTCCTTCATATCTTTAGGGTCATGATCGTGTGCCACTGTGTGGGTTTCAGATTCATCCTTTTTATCAGGAATATTGCGTGATGCTATATCCTTGATTACATCTTGTGCGCAGGATGGTATGTTCTTTGAATTCGAACCCGTGTGATCTTGATCTGCCATTAAACAGATTGCAGATATCTTTTATTCAAGACATTTTATATGTCCCCTTAAGGTATCCATTCCCTTTTGAAAATGTGTTTCTAAACACTTGTCAAGGTATACCTTTCGACATGTCTCTGTAAGAAGCTCTTCTATAAGGATCTTATTCCTTATTTGTGAATGTTCCACCAATTGAGTAAGATATTCACACTCTGAAGTTTGTTGATGTACTTCGTTGCACAAAGTCAATTTTTGTTCCAAATAATCTGTTAGATTATTTTGAAGACTGAGTGTTTCTCGCTTTCCTTCACAGATTCTTACATTTAATTGAAAAATAAGTTCTAGGACATCATCCATACTATCAATGGTTTTTCCTGCTTCTGAATAATTTTCAACATCTTTGAAAAACCTTTCTAACATTTTACGAAATTCATAACTTGGGCAGGACAGTGAATCAAATTTCTTTTCTCTTTTAGAAACAGAAGATTTTTCACCAGTGATTGGAGTCGGATCCAAAACTCGTTCCTTTAGTTTTGGATTCATTCTTTTCTGATCAGGATCCTGATTCTCAATCAAGTCACCAGTCTTAGATTTTCTTCTTAATTTTCGAAAAGACTTACGAGACCAATTTCCATTGACCTTTTCTGAGACCTTATTCTCAACATCTTGATGTATGTTAACTGAATCCTTCATAAGTTTAGATTTTCTTTTCTTATTTTGACTCATATCTTATAGGTTGAATAGCACCAAACACAGATTGTTAGATCTTTTCGTGTTTGCCTGCTCTAATACCAATTGAAAAGACGAGGATACCCAAATACACTACAATCTTTAAATTATCCACCTATATGTCCTCTTACCGAAAGTGATTGTCTATGGACAAAGTCGATACAATACGACAAATCGGTATTCACACTTTGTGTAATCGTCTATGGATACGAGATCGAGAAAATATAACAATCAATGTGTGATTACTTGATAATAGGTTCGGACTTAACCAAACTCTATAGGATCACTATCAAGTAATATGGATTTAACGTTTGTGTATTTTACTTTTAATTATAATAAATAATTATAATTGTGGAAATAGAAAAGTAAAATACACAACAAGATTTTGTTAAGGAGGAAACCGCAAATGCAGAAAAAACCCCAGGACCAAATCCAGAATTGAATACTCTCAGAATTAAGCCGCTATACAAAATCTAAAACAAAACTTCGTATAGTTGAGACCAAGCAACTAAACCTAGTTCACTCAGTTTATTTAGTATCCCTGCTCTTCCGACATTCAATAAGTGCACGCACTGGAACAATTCCTTTGGATCGTATTCCAAACAGTAAAGGAACAACAAATCCGTTTGGTAACAACTCTATTGATTCTTTCCAGATAAAGATATCTCAAGTCATATGCAAAGGCTCTTCCGTTTAAACTAATAAACTCCTTTGCCTGGTTAGATCAATTTATCCAACAACTACCTAAGTAGCAGAGTTTAGATTTGAAATCAATCAATATAGAATCCAACAAGGAACTATAAAGCGATGCCTATCTTATGAAGCTAATCAATCGAATAAATCCGATTCTAGTTGGATCCCAGCCAATCAAGGTTTGTGCTACACAAAGATATGAGAAACCAATAAGAAATCTTCTTTGTCTTCAAATCTTCTTTAATTTTCAATTAAACCTGCACAACACCACTGGAATCTCTTGTGATCAATCACGCACAGAACGGAGTCTGTTAACAATGGATTATCACAAGATGTATTTAGATCTACAAACAGTTCTAAAGATCCCGTCGACACTTCGATCTAGTTTCAGTGAATCTTATATCAGAAGAGAAGATTCTCAAGAATAAACAAACTAGGTACAATCAGAGTTCAACAACCGTTAGTCAATTAAATCAATCGAAAACTAATAAACTACAATTATCTAGTTTCCCACCAACAGTTGTCATACTCCGTACATTTTTCTCGGGTTTAAGTGTACCCGTTAGTTAATTTCTACACTTAGAATGCCTAAAGCTTGAATGCTTGAATGTCTTGTACCCTTTGGGTGCCTGAATCATAAATTCTTAGTGCTAAAATAGAAAATTTTGCCTTGTTTAAACCCTTGGGTGCCTTGATAGTCTTTGAGTGCATGCTGGACACATGTCTGTTAAAGAGGGTGTTGTCTCTAATCTTAAAAAAAAACGGCAGGAAAATAGAGGGGGACTGGTTCTGCTTCTTCTGTTCTCCTTTACTTCTCCATCATCTCTCTGTCTGTGGTAGAAATTAAATTTAGAAGTTGACTGAAATTTTGCTCGGGTAAACAGAAGAGTTTGAATACATAGGTTTGCTGCTGATTTTAGTATTCGACGGTCCTAAGAGCACAGTAAGGGAATTTGTTCATCTGTTTTCAATTCGAGGTAATCATTTTCGTACTCAACTGAAGTGATTTTTATCACTTGGAGGGTTTGTGTGTCACACTGAATATGTGTATTTGATAAAATCTTTCTTGTAAATTTCTTTTTTGAATTTAAGTTGTCGTAAACGAAATAAAATTAGGGTTCATATCAATTTTGGGCTTTTCACCCAATTCTTTTAAAAATGCCAAATTCATAACTAATGATTCAATGGATTTGCGTGAATTTACTCAAATTTGAACTCTGATATACATGGTAGTTGTTTGTGTTTCTTTTTGATTATGAAGGATCTGTGCCGAGTAAAATGTTTTACATCGTGTGATATTGAATTAGCAAAGTTATACTTGTTTCTGCAAATGTTAAATTCTTGAACTGTTGTAGTTTCAGTGTTTGACGAATTGCCTGAATCAGATTTGGGTATTGGTTATTGGTTTTGGAAATGAAGTTGATCAAGAGAAACCATGGAAATAATTTGCTCTTGCTGCTGTGAGTTGTGTGGTTGTGAACCATAGGTTAAGAGAGATTTTTTTTGAAGCCAAAGATGGGAGGTCAATCACTTCAAGTTAAGTAATCTTAACCTCTCCCTAATTTTGGATTCGATTCTCGAGTTAATGGAAAGTCCATCTTAACCTACCACTTGTGAATCCTTATTACTTTCACCCCATTGATAGACCAACTTCATTGTATATGGGATGTTAGATGCATGTATGGTTAATATGATGATAGCTTGATGCATGAGTTAATTGAAAAATAAAGTCATAGTCATCTTGGATTTGTTGACACAGTAAAACTCTCTTTAGGCTAGCTGTTTAACATGCATGTAATTGAATGCATGTGGAGGTTTGCAGTATATTAAAGCTAAACAAGTAACCATGACTTATTTGTATATATACATGAATAAAATGGGTGTATAATGGATTGCTTGCGGAACTCTTTTGGCGGAATCTTTATGTACTACAGTACTAGCAGGCCTCGCATATTTATAACATCCTTGTATGGTTTCTCATTTGTGTATCAAACTCGTGTTTTCCTTGTTGATGATTCTAGGCTTGATAAGATGAAAATAGTAACATATGGATTTTGATTTGACTTGGTTACGTTCATGCTTAGTTTGTTAACTGATCACTCATTTTGGATCCCTCTAAATTCAGTGATGTGAATTTTATGGTAATATATGACTCATGCATGGGTTTAAATTGAAGGAATAGAAATCTACCATTTTGGTATATGCAAAATGTGGAGTATTGGATTTTCCTTTCCTTAATTTTCGTATAGTCTGTACTCCGTAATCAGAATATGGACCGAGTTTCTATAGATAATTAAAAGAGCGGAAACTTGGTCCTTTGTGTTGGGGGAGATAGCCACTAAACCGCACCACTTGTTGGGAAAATCCAACAAGAACTAACCCACAAGAAACTAGATCTTGGGATCGGCGTAGAATGAAATATAAACGATGCAAACATACATTAAAAGCAATAAGTAAAGCACACAAGACTTAACGTGGTTCGGCAATATGCCTACATCCACCAAAACGGTTACGACTTCTTCATGATTATAGAACCAGTAAATAGAGAATTACACACTTAACGACTGACGAATCAATCAATAACTATACCAACATTGTGTTAATCATAAACCCTAAAATAATTCTCATGAACAAAATGCTCCAATATTGCCGAATAATGTCTAACCAAACAAGATAATACTTATTTCACATAACTGAGATGATCTCCTTCTAAACGATGTCACTTCCAACAACTGAGATGATCTCCTTCTAAACGATGTCACTTCCAACACCAACGATGTCTTTTTCACCATCAACGAACAAGGCTATCTTCTCTTCATTAAACGATGTCTTCCACATCTCCCCAAAACCATAACGATGTACTCTTTCAACACCAACGGTGTATCTTACAACACCCGAGAATGGTCCCTCTCTTTTCTAAATTCCACCCCAAGAGGTGGGATGGAATCCCTAGAAACCTTAGAGAACTACATCGTGTATTCTCTAATTCTCTAATTCTCTACTGATTTTCCATTGAGAATTCCATGTCTAAACACATAGCCTAGACCTCCTTATATAGGAGTCACAAACTTGATTCCCAAGTATCAGTCTCCTTAGAAAAGGAAACTCTAACCAACTAGGAAACCTATTATTTAGGTAACCTATCTAAATATGGAAATCAACCTAAACTAGGAAACCTTGTGTTTCTCTACACTAACGATTTCTATTATGTTCCGGAATTTTCCGGAACCTTCCAAAACACCGACAATTATCTAACAATCTCTACCTGTTCGATGTTTCAACAAATCTCCACCTCGGTAAAGATTCCACTAATCTGAGCCGACCTTCAAACCATGAAAATCGCCTCAGCATTCAAAAAGATATCAACGACAAGCAAACTGGATCAAGTACCAACTTAACCCCCAAATGACCGAAGTCAACAAATCTCGTCCAAACTTCTGCACAAGTATCTTCTTAGCAGAACAAAACTCCTTCATCTCGAAACTCCAAACTCAATTGCTTCTTAAAGTAATAAAACTTAACTTGCTCTTTACCATGAGTATATCCTCGAAACGAATAAGAGACAATAAGTTACCAAACATGTCAAGCTTCACAAAATCACTACATTAGTGAACAAACAAAAGTTGACATATTAAACTTCCAAACTAAACCAGCAACCTCAAACCAAACGGGCTGTGACAAATTAATGTCCTCCACCAAATCTCCAGGAAAGAATGCAATTTCGACTTCATCGACTAAGTCAAACCGCCACACTAAAACTAACAAGACTCGGATAGAAATGTGATTAACCACAGAGGAAAAACTTCATAACAATCACACTCTGTCTTGTACATATCCTTTAGTCAAACTTACCCCAAAAATGTGTACCGGTACGTAACTGTTCCAAACAAGATCTGGCAATCATCCTTCAAAAAATGTAAAGACCCAAACACACCCAACCGTCTTCTTAACCTTAGGCAACTCCACCAGCTCCCAAGAAAATATCCAAAACGCTTTTGTGCTCACTCATTGTCTTCTTACTCTTAAGCAACCGTAATAAGTTCTTAAGTAACTATCCAAGACAATAGTGCCAACTTCTCACGCTAAGCTGAGAACCAAAGGATGATAAAACTAAATTTTTGCTGAATAGACTTCTCAAAAGAAATCTCTGATCTCATCTTCTACCGTCTCTGTACTATTAAAACCAAAATCGCAATATTTGTAGTAGATGAGCAAAGGAACACACTGCTCCACCCAAACCAAAACCTCTCAAAATACCATCACTGCTATAACATAACTCTCTTCACCGAGAATTCTAAACCGATCAAGAATTACAAACATAATTTCTGGAATACTAAAGAAAGAACACCTTCTTCAACATTAACACCAAAACTATTTCCTCTTGCGAGAAATAAACTTGGCAACCAAAACTTCATCACTATCCAGAATTACTTAACCAAATAGCAGTAGATGATAAAAGGTTCACGAGATAGCACACCGAAAAATTAGCCCCAAACTTGACCAAGAAACTTGAACAACATGCACTGTGCTTTCTCCAAGTAGTATGCGATAAAATCACTTTCGACACCAAACAGTAGAATTGTACCTAAACTTATAAAGTGCCCAAACGATACCTTGTTCCTCTCAAATGGGTCTTCACCTCCAAATTGGAACTTATCAACACTAAAAGACCAACCTGTTTCTCAAAACTGTCTTGCACTTCAAACCACTTCGATGATCCCTGATACACTGCCAAAATCCTCCGCCAAAACATCATCGAAACAAAGGTCACAATCTACTTAGCATCTGTCTCAGAAACAATAAGAAAGATGCCATAAACACCCAAATGGATGTCACTAAACGTATCATGTATACGAAACACAATGATACCCAAACCTGCATCCACGCCGCTCTCCAAAGGTACACGCCCTTCGAAGCTACAACGTTCACAGAAACACAACTAAATAACCCTTTCTTCAATCATATGCCTAAGATGCATATTCCATAACTTGTGTCAACAAAATTGTTTCTCATTAAATAATAAGAAACATACTACGTCTCATCAAACGATCATCACCACAACTGAAATCCCCTCTCATCAAACGATCATCACCACAACTGAAATCCCCGTATACGAAGTCCAAAACATACTACGTCTCATCAAACGATCATCACACTTCAACTTACTTGTAACCAACGCGCAACAAGTACTCCGAATGAAATTAAACTCTTCGAAACTGAAACATGTCGATCATTTATAACGGTCAACAATTCCCAAAATGAAATCTTCAAAAAGATCTCACCAAATCTTCACTGCCTTATGCAATTGAAGCCACAAAAATCTTTGAGTCTTAACTTCTTCTTAACATCCTTCGACTTTTTAGATCAAAAGATTAACAACATGATCTAACTGATGACGAACGATATCAAACTTGTACCCTTCGTACCGAAACAATAATAAGAATTTGACACACTAAAAATTGTCGTCTTTACTTCAACAAACATACAAGACAAAACTTGTATCTCAACCACAATGCTCTTGCTTTCTCAAAACGTGATTTGCGAAGCAAATACACCCAAACGAAAACAACTTGGTCTTCCAAAATAGTCCACAAGAACCTCGTACGAAACGAAGTAAAAAACACAATCAGCTAACCAAAATATGGTTACACAAATACTTACTTGGAGCTATGCGGAATGCATAGGGTTATATGCTTTAAGAAGTATAACGCCAAATCCTTCGATGTAGAGCACTACCAAAAACGAATGTGGAATATCAAAGTATCCCATTCTTCCGAAACACTTTAACTTGCTTCATATACAAATTTGATAATATCAAACCCTTCAAACTTGAATGCTTGATAACATCAATATATGCATCTTCGAATTTTTGATAACTTCAAATCCTTCGTACTTGAATACTTGAAAACATCAAATCCTTCGAAACCAAAAACTTACGCTACTCGCATATAACCTAAATATCCCCACTTCTAACTTTGATCCTCTCCACGCTCACCGCACCACTTGTTGGGGGAGATTAGCCACTAAACCGCACCACTTGTTGGAAAAATCCAACAAGAACTAATCCACAAGAAACTAGATCTTGGGATCAACGTAGAATGAAAGATAAACGATGCAAACATACATTTGAAGCAATAAGTAAAGCACACAAGACTTAACGTGGTTCGACAATATGCCTACATCCACCAAAACGGTTACGACTTCTTCATGATTATAGAACCAGTAAATAGAGAATTACACACTTAACGACTGACGAATCAATCAATAACTATGATCCAACATTGTGTTGATCATAAACCCTAAAATAATTCTCATGAACAAAACGCTCCAATATTGCCGAATAATGTCTAACCAAACAAGATAATACTTATCTCACATAACTGAGATGATCTCCTTCTAAACGATGTCACTTCCAACACCAACGATGTCTTTTTCACCATCAACGAACAAGGCGATCTTCTCTTCATTAAACGATGTCTTCCACATCTCCCCAAAACCATAACGATGTACTCTTTCAACACCAACGATGTATCTTACAACACCCGAGAATGGTCCCTCTCTTTTCTAAACTTCACCCCAAGAGGTGAGATGGAATCCCTAGAAACCTTAGAGAACTACATTGTGTATTCTCTAATTCTCTACTGATTTTCCATTGAGAATTCCATGTCTTAACACATAGCCTAGACCTCCTTCTATAGGAGTCACAAACTTGATTCCCAAGTATCAGTCTCCTTGGAAAAGGAAACTCTAACCAACTAGGAAACCTATTATATAGGTAACCTATCTAAATATGAAAATCAAGGAAACCTTGTGTTTCTCTACACTAAGAATTTCTAGTATGTTCCGGAATTTTCCAAAACATCGACAATTATCTAACAATCTCCACCTTGTCGATGTTTCAACACTTTGATGCGGAAGGCTATGTGTCTCAATGGAGAGGCTATCTAGAACATTTTTCTTTGGATGCCTTGGCTAACTCGAGTACCGGTGGCAGGTTGATATTTTTGGTTTTATTTATGTGATATTAATGATTTCCAAATGATACCGTTTGGCTTATGCCTATTAATTTTAAATTTATTTTACTTTTTTTTTTTTTTTCCATTTTGACTGCCCGACTTACATTGGGTGTACTAATGACGTACATGTGAAATATATTAGTGCTTAAGCCTTCCTTTTCTTATGTGTTATATGGGGTGATAGTGGACACATAATTCGTAATTATGTTAGCCGTTGTTATAAAAGCTTTTGGTTTTGTATTTGTCCGGGACAGTGGAAAGAGTTGTAACTTCCATTTTTGGAATGCTGGATGAAACTACTATAAATGCACATTTTGCTTTTGCTTGTATTACTTCTTATTTACTGTCAGCAAGTGAAATTGTCACAGTGACTTTGATGATAGATTATAGCATGAATTGATATCCTTACTCATTTTGAATATACATAGACATGTGTTGTAGCTAAGGTAGAACTGATGTGGCAATGTAGTTCTTGTAAATCTACTGGTACGGTGCTACAGTATCCCATCCTCATCAGTGTAGGCCGTTCATGGGATTAAAATCATTTCGATCTATTTTGTATACGAGTGCTTCATTTCTTAATGTCTGGTATTTTTAGAATGTGGGAATTAACTTTGCCTTTGGCGGAGTTATGAATTGTTGTTTTTACAGTTTTGCAATACCTATTTTCTCCATGATCCTATTTTAAATAATATTATTGTTTTCGGTACCATTTGAAGCTATTGAGATTTCAATATTCTTATCTATGTGGGCATTCCTTGGTATTAATATTTTATTTTAGGTGTTCACTCATACATAAATACATAAGTTGACACCTGACCCTTGTTGGCAGTGGGATACTTGTAGGCATACTTATACTAGTTAAAAAAATAATCTGGACTTTATAGCCTATGTGCTCGTTAAAATTGCAGTATCTCAGGTTTATGAACTAAATTGCAGTATCTCAGGTTTATGAACTAAATTTGAATTCATTTTCTAGTTGTCCATATTTAACTTTTTATCCCAGAACTGATTCTTAACTTGAATATGACTTATTTTTTTGGGTTCAAAAGTATTTTGGGAAATGTTGATCTTTCCCGGCATCTTTGGCTCACTCGGAGTGGTGTTCTACTCGTAATTCATTTGTATACAGCAATTGGAATCAGTTTACTTGATATTTGGTGAGAGATAGTTGCTGCCAGTATAGGTAGTTCATACTATCTAAAACAATTGACGAACTACGGTCGTCCTTGATCCCTTCGAGCAACGGAGAGGGTACATAGGCAGCCGCTATGCGGTTCAGAACAACTCTACAAGGTTGCCCTTCGAGCAATGGAGAGGGTACGTAGGCAGCCGCTATGCGGTTCAGCACAACTCTACAAGGTTGTTCATATCGTTGGAAAGATTTGGTTACTGCTTGGCAATTCAGCCCATTTATTCAGAAACGGTTGCAACCTTGACAACATATGTCATTGGCAAGAGGTAGTTGCAGTACTGGTTGTTCATACTACCTAGTGAGAGATGATTGTTACCATCTCTGGCAATAGCCGTGTAAATTATTAGAGTTGGCAACTGGCCATATAAATTGTTGGAACCGGTAACTGGTTGTTTCTTGGTTTTCGGCAATCGACCGTCTGTTTATTTTGGGCAATTGGCTCTCTGTTTATGTGGGCAATTGGCTCTCTGTTTATGTGGGCAATTGGCCTATGTTTATTTTGGGCAATTGGCCCTCTGTTTATTTAGGCAATTAGCCGTCTGTTAATTTTAGGCAATTGGCCTCTGTTAATTTTGGCAATTGGCCGTCTGTTAATTTGGGCAATTGGCCTCTGTTAATTTTGGCAACTTGCCGTCTGTTTGGAAATTGGAACTCTTATGGAATTTTATGAGTATTATGGTATGGGACATATGCTCATAGAATTCTAACCTTGAGATCGATGATATTTCTGTTCAGCAGGATCTCAAGTTGTTTTTCGATAAGAAACGACTGTTACCCACTGAGATAGAGATTTTATCAATGAACATTTTTTATTTTTAACTTGAGTGGCGTTTCAGGGAGTCAGAGCTTGCCTAGCGGTTCGTAACCCGACCCGTTCGGAGCGAATATTCTCTGATCCGTCACAATAGTACTCGTAGAGCTTCTTGATCCCACATAAGTCTTTAAACGAGCGGTCGTAAGAGATTTCGCCTAATTAGGGTACTTTCCTTTCCGGATAGACGGCTCCACCAGAAACAACAAAAAGATGAAGTTTGCCTGGCTCTTAGGATAGTTTGCTAGAAATGTAAACTTAGGTAGTTATAGACCAAGGATGTTTGGACATCAAGGAATTTTCAAAACCGAATATTCTCAAGATATGCAATAAATGCCCAAATCGGTTTTCACAATTCCTGGAAATGCTTTGTCAAATATTTTCCGAAATCTCTCAATAGAAAATCTCCAATTAGTAAATGCACATTACTAAGTTTTATTCTCTAAATATAGCAATATAAAACTAACAACCTTAATTAAAAGATTCTTAAATTATTTCGGACCGGGATCTCCTTGAGTAATTAAGGAATATCTTTGAACAATAAAAGATAAGAGTTATTGTTCGTGTTCAAAGTATGTTAACATCTTTTGTAAATCCTATTTCATATTTACAATCTTGGAATCGATTATACCACACTTTCAAACAAGTTTAGAATTGGTTCATCTGTATTCCAAGACAACTATGTGATTGATCAAGTATCAAATCACAATCATGGGTTCAATCGGTTCTACCAATCACCAGGATCGGTTCTACCTCAATATGGATTACTTGTGATCGAACACACAAGTTACCAGGATCGGTTACGTCAGTTACCAGGATCAGTTACGTCAATTACCAGGCCCGGTTACCATATACTCATGGTATTGCTTGTGATCGGTCACACCAGTTACCAAGATCGGTTACACTAATTACCAAGACCGGTTACACCAATTACAAGGATCGATTACACAACTCTTTTGTGATCGGTCACACCAATTACTAGGGTCGGTCACACAAACTACAAATATCGATCATACCATCTCAGGTGATTACTTAGGATCGGTTACACTAATTAATAAAAATCAGTCATACCAAATCATAAGTTAGGCAATGTGATTAGTTATACCAAGATACATAACAAGTTATGATTATCGGCTCTACTAATTCACACATATTGGTAATCCAAAGATATGCAATGAATAATAATACCAATAAGCCTAGCGATTTCCCTTTCGATTCATAAAACAATTTCATGAATGTACTTCCTTTAAACAAATGTAAACATTGTTTCCTATGATGAAATCTTCACCTTTACCCATACACATAATCACAATAGCATTCATACGATTATGTCGATGTCATATATACGAAGTTCAAAAGATAAGTGTTATACTTCGTATCTTAATTAATTCCTTAACACTATGATCATGTGATTATGTCTCACTACTAGAGTATAATCATTCACAGCTTCGTAGTTATGTTTTCAATATAGCACGACTTGAAAGATATGTTAGGAATGAAACAGTTCAAGTCAATATTACTAACCTCAAGAGGAAGGATGATGTCGTCGTTGTAGCTCGTTACTTCTTCACATTCTTCGGGTCTTCGAGTAATACTTGTATGTCTCATAATCCTAGACTTTCTAGTCTAACCTATATGAATTTGTCTTTAGTACATAATCAAGCGACTCTTAGATGAGTTTTGATTCACTAAAATACGACAACCAAACTTGACATACCAATGCTTGGTGGGTTCAACCGAGCTATGCTCTAACAACACTTGTATCGATGGCTTCCACAATTCAAAGATGTTGCAATTGATGTTATGGAATGATAGACACATTTATGTGTCTAATGATCTCAATTATATGTATTGTTAGTGCCCGATTTTGTATTTATTATGGTTATTTATGTCTTTGTAGGTATTTTTGGAGAAATAAGCTTTTGCGGAGAAATTGGCTCGAAAAGTGGTCCCGGGAGAAAATTACTAAAGGCGCCCAGAAGACGTACTATAGGCACCCGGAGGACAACTGCTAAATGGACCACAACAATAGATAAGGGGTAACCAAATCACTAAGGGGGATCCAAATTGCTATTCGCACCCCATCACTGGTTAAGGGGTGACCTTCATCTTCCCATTTGAATATGAAAACTGGCGGGAAAAATAAGCTTTCACCTGCGTAAAAGTTTGATCGGATTTTGGAAGTGGGTTAGCGAGATTCAATCACGGATTTCATTTGCTTAGGGCCTATTTGTACTAAACAGGTTTGCTAGGTCCATTAGATTCGATCAAATTGGGTTGTATTATTGGTTTGGAACACAACATGGGAGGTGGGAGTTTACGGGAAAATAATTCCGTGACTTTGTGAATTTCTGGGAGAATTTTGGACGAGTTCTAATCGGATTCTTTTATGGATATGGATTTTTATGGGTTTGGTATGAATAAACAGGATGGGTACGTGTTGAGGTTCGATAAAAAGGGAGTTTACACGGACTTTCTTTAGAAGAGATAATTCCCGTGATTTTCTGTGGGTTTATTCATGGAAGTTAAGAAAACAAATAAAAGAGGAGGATATACTCTGTGAGATTTAAAATCTTCAAGTTTACATATTCTGGGAAGTGTTGAACCATCAGAAGATGCGTAGGAGATAAAAGAAGAAAGAAAAGTCTGAGACTTTCGTATGAAGAAAAGATGGATTTAATCGAGCTATATGGACCATGTGGTATACATATAGAGTGCTAAGAGCCACATCGGGAGTTGGGAAGAGTTTGGGAGGATAATCGAGACTTTAGGGGAGTTGCAGAGAAGAAACAAAGGTTGCAGAGGCGTCTTCAATCATCACAGAGAATGAGGAAGAAGAAGACACAGACGACACTTCCTGTGTGTCGCTGACTGTTCATCGTATAAGACTGTTCTTCTGCCACGATTTATAAGTATAGTTTCTCTGTAACAGTTCAACACCCATTGTAACAGCCTGTTTGTAACGCCTTCAAAGCGTTGCAAACAGTCTGAGTTATTAGTTTTCTGTTGTTATCACAATTTTGAGCTATGAACACCTATTTCGAGCATGTGAATAAAATGAGGAGCTAAACCCCATCACTGGGACAATGGAGGAAGCCATGTTTCACAATTGATTGGTTACTATTATTGATTCTTTATGATTTTTGCACTTGTTTTAATTGATTTATGATTTTCATTGATTATTTGTGGTTTTGTTCGATAGTGTGTGCTTAGTCTAAGAACTCTTGATGCACTATGCTTATGATTTACAATTAACTCTTTATAAAACTCTACTTTTGGCAAAGAAATAGAGTCTACAAAAGAGCTAAAATTGTTATGAATCATTGTATGAACCAATTGATTGTGAAGTTTGGTGGAATTCTAAGTCCCAGTCTCTCGTAATATTTATATCATCTTCGTTTATTTTCTATATTAATAAGATTTAAGTCTAAAATCAAATCTCTACAAGTCTTCAACGAACTTTTTCTTACCACTGTAAAAACTACATCATGGAACCCCATTGGGAAGAGATTACCTGAGCATTCCTTATGTGGGTTATTGGGAAAGTTATGTTTCCTAATAGTTCATCAATTGTCAAAGTTGGAAGGTTGGAATCGCTCGAAGACCTAGAGGAAGTCAGTACATATGATTGGGGTAGTGCAACTTTAGCTCGTCTTTATCAATCATTATGCGACACTAGTAGTGGAAGAATCTTGTCATTCGATAGAATGTGGATGATCTTACCGGTATGTGTTAATATGTTTATTATTTAAATTTAGTCTATCAATATCTGATATATTGTTGATGGTGATACTGCCCCCGCTAGTTATACTCCCCTATCCCATTTACATGATACTTTATGTTTTTTGTGAGCCCAACCTGTGCAACACACAAGGTGCAGGGGACCTTTAATATCTGACATTCTTGTTTTTATTGGTTTACATGATACTTTCTGTTTTTACATGATACTTTATTATCTCTTATGGTGTTTTCGGGCATTATTCGTTGGTCAGGGGACCTTTAATATCTGGCTCAACGGTGCAGCACACAAGTTGGTCCTTTGACCTTGGAATACTTGGAAAGTTTATTTTCATTATGTGAGCCAAATGATTGTTACATTGACAAATAACCTTTAGCTAAGTGTCAATATTACATTACAGAAACCAAATTTACCTATTCTATATACATCGCGCGTTCTAGGTTGATTGCATTGTACCTTATTGAAACTGAATTTATCTATTTTTTGGCTGACTTGTTTTTTTTCTCTTTCGAAACCTCTATAGTTTTGTAAATTTTCTGATTATTAAAACACATAGTAGAACTACTTATACTCCCCCATCCCATTTACAAGATACTTTATGTTTTTTTTTTTTTAACTCCAACATTTTGGATATTTTACTAGTTATTTACTTGAAACTGTTTCATTCTTTTTGCAGTATTGGTTCTATTTTAATTTTACTTCCACTCGTTGGTTCCAATATTTGAAGAGGGGACTCCCAATTCATTTGTTTATGAGCTAATAGATCTTGATAGATTTTCCCAAATCGCGGTATTTAACAAAGACCAACTAGTGGACGTTCAAGTAGGCACGGCGAGACACTCCTGATCAGAAGCTCAAAGACAAATAGACATGAGAACAATAGAGTCCACAACATGGCATCCTTGGGAACGAAGTAAGCATGCTGGGAAGAATATGTTGAGCGGGCATACACAACAACAAACATTATTCAACGGTCACCAAATGGGAAAACGAAAGGATGTTGAGTGGGCATTTGGGATTCTGCAAGAAAAATTCCACATTGTAGCAGGACCGGTAAGGTATTGGGATGAAGATGACCTTAAGTACATAATGAAGACTTGCATTATTCTCCACAAAATGATAATTGAGGATGAACGTCGTCATGGTTCTTGGAAAACACCGGGAGCGGGAGAAATGCAAATTTATCGCAGTCAAGAACCAAAACCTGTCAACTACCATGAATTGATTAACATACCAATGCATGAGGCACTTCGCGAAGACTTATGTGCACATATTTGGGCGAGGCACGGGGCAGAGGTGGCAAACTGAATTCTGGAAACTGCAATTTTTGTTGCTCTTACGTCTCTGTTTATTGTGGCTAGCACTTGTATTAGAAATTCTAGCTCTGTATGCATTCAGTCTGTGATCATGTTGTCTTATGCTCTGTTCGAGTAGTTAAATTCATTTCTGAAGTATATATATCCATAAGTCTAGTTGGATATTATTGGGTTTTAATCTTGTAATTCAATGACATATTGTGTGTCATCTGTTAATTTAGTTCTTCAGTTCCTTCCTCCTCCATATGGTTAGTTACAGAAGAGATAGAAAAATAACATTACTTGTATTCTAATTTCATTTGTTGTGTTAGAGCATAGCTCGGTTGAACTCACCAAGCGTTGTCAAGTTTGGTTGTCATCTTTTAGTATAAAAACTCATCTAGAGTCGCTTGATTAAATACTAGAGTCAACTTCGTTTAGGTTAGATTAGAAAGTCTAAGAATGTTGAGACATACAAGTATTACTCCGAAGACCTGAAGAATGTGAAGAAGTAGCGAACTACAACGACGACATCATCCTTCCACTTGAGGTTAGTAATATTGACTTGAACTGTTTCATTCCTAACGTATCTTTCAAGTCGTGCTATATTGAAAACATAACTGCGAAGCTCTATATATTGTACATATTGTATAATGCTCTAGTGATGTGACATGGTCATATTTATATTATCATAGTATTAGGGAATTAGAATACGAAGTATAACACTTATCTTTTGAACATCGTAGATATGACATCGACATATTCTTGTATATATTGTTATGATTATGTGAATGGGTTATGGTGAAGATTTCATCTTAGGAAACAATGTTTTACATTTGTTTAAAGGAAGTACATTCATGAACTTGTTTTATGAATCGAAAGGGAAATCATTAGGATTATTGGTCCGGCTATTCATTGCAAATCTTTGGATGACCAACATGTGTGAGATGGTAGAACCGATCTTAACTTATGTTATGTATCTTGGTATAACTAATCACAATGCCTGACTTATGATTTGGTATGACTGGTTTTAATTAATTGGTGTAACCGATCCTAAGTAATCCACCATGTGATGGTATGATCGATCCTTGTAATTGGTGTGACCGATCCTAGTAATTGGTGTGACCGATCATGAGTATGTGTAATCGATCCTTGTAATTGGTGTAACCGGTCCTGGTAACTGGTGTAACCGGTCACAAGTAATACCATGTGTAGATGGAACCGATTCTTGTAACTGGTGTAACCGATCCTATTGACTGGTATGACCGATCACAAGTATTTCCATAATTAGGTATAACCGATCCTAGTGATTGGTAAAACCGATTGAACCCATGCATGTGATTTGGTATTTAATCAATCACATAGTAGTCTTGGAAAACATGTGAACCAATTCTAAACTTGTTTGGAAGTGTGGTATAACCGATTCCAAGAATGCAAATCCATGTAAATATGAAATAAGGATTTGCAGTAACATACTTTGAACACGAACAGTAACTCTTATCATTTATTGTTCAAAGATATTCCTTAGTACTCAAGGTGATCCTATGCCGAAATAAATTGATAATCTTTTAATTAAGGTTTTTGGTTTTATATGCTTTAATTACCAGCAATTAAATGCATATATCTGGAGAATAAAAATTAGTAATGTGCATTTACTAATTGGAGATTTTCTATTGAAAGATTTCGGAAATATTGGACAAGCATTTATTGGAATTATAGAAACTGAATTTTGCCATTCATTGCATATCTTGAGAATATTTTTGATTATGGAAATTCCTTGGTGTCCAACATCCTTGGTATATAAATACATGTTGATGGGGCAAAATGAGTTGCTGGTTTTTAAGGAATTGAGGAGACGACCGTGCAGAGGAAACTCCTTGAACCGAGCGAACTGTCTAACCTCACACAGATGCACTGCAAAAAGGGAGTGATTTTAATTCGAGAGATCAATCTGTATGACTCCGGCCTAAACCAAGACAATGGTCGTTCCAGAGTCAATTCGGTCACAAGAGAGGATGGGTCGATCTGTAGGAGGGAAGCTGAGAAATGTGTGAGATCAATGGTGATCGAAATTGAAGGTGTGTTTTGTATTCTGCGTGAAGAAATAAGATAAGTTCTGATTGATTGAATTTGCTCTGTTGAGAGTAATTGCTCAGACGTCGAGTTCTTAATCTCTTGTTGTCTGTTGTTTCAATCATGATTCAGAGACTTATTTATACTGCAAGAATTGTAGACACCTTTGTAGATGGTGGATTTTTGACAAGGGCTAAAATCGTAAAACCATAATTGTACATATTCCTGATCCAGCAATCAGATGAGTATTGAGGCTCATGTCTCATCAAAAGCGTGGAAACTCAGGCCACGAGAATCTCTGACTGAGAATACTGTCTCTCAGAGTACATATAGATGTGTAGTCTCTCAGCTGAGGCAACGGCATATCTCATGAATACTGAGCAATTTCAGTGATCACTTTTATATAGAATTGCAAGATTAGACGACTCCTAAACAGCTTGCCCGCTAGTATAGAGCAATAACGTCTTCAGGATGTAACAATTGTTTTCCCTGACTATATAAAAGAAATATGACGCTTCGACAAGCTCATATCACCTAATTCTTGAATAATTAATGCTCCTAGACGATCGTACTAGTATAGAGCCATCAATTAATTATTCTTAAATCATTAGATTCATTAATTGAATCTTTGGAAAATATTCAATATTTTCATAATATTTCGTTACTTCAATTTATGGTTCTTCCCAGCAAAATTCCATGGGTTAGTAGTAAATATTCAATATACGGGCATCTGAGCACTATCGAATAAGCCCCGACCAAAATGGTGCAAGTGTATTCGACAATAATGAGCACCTGAACACACGAATGAGTATTTCAAAATACGACGAAACGATGAACCTATGCAAAATAGGAAAGAAAATAATAAAAAATAAAATATTAACTAAGGCGATGCGGGACTGGGCCCACCGGTCGGACAGTCATGCCGTGGCCAGTCCCACGCCCAGTTTCATATTTTATCATATTTTTGTTATTCTCCTTAATCTCATGAAAATCCTTTCATTTGAAAAAATATCCTTCGTTTTAAGGAAATTCCTCAGTTTCATGGTGTTTCCTTCGCGTCAAGGAAATAATATAAAATTGGGAAAAGTGTCATGGGACCGTGTTTATTAGCCAACCGGCTATGTCTTGATCCTGGCCGGTCCCACACCTCATGATTCCTCATTATTTTATTATTATTTCCCTAATCTCATGAAAACTCCTTAATTTCATGGTATTTCCTTCAAACCATGAAAAATAATATAAATTAGGGAAACTCGTGGGACCGGCCCCAGCCGGCCGGTCATGCCCTAGCTGGCCCCATACGCCCTTATTTTATTATTATTTTTTTTTTTTATGTTTCCTTGATCCCATGGAATTCCTTGATTTCATGGTATTTCTTTCAAATTATGAAAATTCCTTCAAATCATGGAAATAATACATAAAATTAAGGAAAACTCACGGGACCGGGCCCTAGCCGGCCGACCATGCCCAAGCCGATCCCACACCCTTATTTTTATTATTATTTGTTTCCCTCATCTAATGGAAACTCCTTGATTTCAACAAAACTCCTTAGTTTCAACAAACTCCTTGATTTCATGATATTTCCATAAAATCATGAAAAATAATATAAAAATAGGAAAAGAACCATGGGACCGTGGTCATTGGCCGGCCGACCATGCCTTGGCCTCAGCCGGTCCCACACTTCATGATTCCTTCATTTTATAATTATTTTCCTTCATCTCATGAAGTTTCCTCAGTTTCGGCAAAAATCCCTGATTTCTTCATATTTTCCCAAATGATTGCTCAAACGCACATCAGAAAATATCAAAATTCTCAGGACTGAGACATGAACACTTTGGTGACACGAGCATACTACCTTGACCGACCAAGGTTAGCTCTTTGGCTTATAAGAGGCCGGCCCCATGTATTTTCATTATTTGACCTAATTTGTTCATATTAGGTTCAAACTCTTCCAACAATTTGGAATTTCCATAGGATGATCGTCAGTCGATCCCATGACCACCCAGGGCTGGTTTCATGACCCCTTGGTCGGTCCCTCATCTCTTCATAATTAATTAGGTTTTATCACCTAAGGCTCAGACGAGCATTATTTTAATAAATGATTAAACCAAAGATTTAATCATTCTTTCATCAACAAATCAACAAGTCTTCAAGAGACCTTGGTATTTGCTCACTTGAGCATTTGGGCGCTACATGGTCGACCCATGATCCCATGTAGTCGGTCCCTCCTTCACTCCATGGTTAATTTTCAATAAACCATCAATTCCAAGGTTCATAATCCCATGATCGAATTAGGGTTTTGAGTCCAAGGTTCATAATTCCAGATTCAAACGCTAATAATTTTACGATGATCTCATGGTCAACATTTTATTAATTATACTTGGTTCAGTTGCCAGTATTTAAATTAATATTTTATTTGGTCATGCTACCAATAATTCATCAAATGAGCAACGTTTGCTCAGATGGGCAATATTTGCTCAAACCAAGGAACATTGGTTCAACCATCAATATTCAATAGTTCATCGAATGAGCAATATTCACTCATGTTAACTATGTTTATTCATACATTATACCTCTGTCTCAACAGACATGTTCAATTCATGAATCTCGGAACATTTTCAAATCATGTTCGACTCAACAATACATGGACTCATCGTCCCATGAAGTCAGCAACTGACTAACTAATCACAAGACATCAATCGTGTCACATGGGGGGATATTAACTAGGGTTTTGGTCTGGCGGTCTACGGCACGTGTGTTCATTCACACGATGAGAATGTGAGCAAGTTGTGCAATCAGTTGAGGGAGTTAACAAAGTAGTGGGTGGAAAATCGACCAAGTCTCCGCACGTTGAGCAACTGGTTTTAACACGATCTCCACTTCTCCACTCTTTGATTCCATCAACTGTCACACTTCATGGGATCATGGTGTTTACAATTCTAGCAATATAAATAAGTCTCTGAATGATGATTGAAAACATGACAATATCACGTCAAACAGACAACACGAGATTAACAACTCAACATCTGAGCAATTACTCTCAATAAAGCAAATTCAATCATTCAGAACTTATCTTATTTTCAGAATACACAACACACCTACAATCTTCGATCACCATTGATCTCACACATTTCTCAGCTTCCCTCCTACAGATCGACCCATCCTCTCTTGTGATCGAATTTACTCTGGAACGGCCATTGTCTTGGTTTAGGCCGGAATGCTACATATTAATCTCTCGAATTCAAAGCACTCCCTTCTTGCAGTGCATCTGTGTGAGGTTTAACAGTTCGCTCAGTTCAAGGAGTTTCCTCCGCACGGTCGTCTTCTCAATTCCGTGAAAACCAGCAACTCGTTTTGCCTCATCTACAGATTGGTGACCACAGTGGGAGATCATTCTCTCGGTTGCAATCTCAATTCTCACAAAGATGGTCGGTCTTAGATCTAATTCAGTTACTCAAAACTCTAGCCAGAGTCTTCCATATGGTGACGCTTCTCTGGATCATCCAAATGATTCTGGTAATATTCGTCATCCTTACTTTACTACTCCTTTCTCATCTATCAATGCATTTGATGGAGAAATTCTGTCATTAGCCGAACTGGCACGAAGGCAAGAAGTCTTGAAAAGAAACATAAATCGATTGAAAGCTACGATCGATAATTTGTTCAACTGCATGGTGGACTTGACAAGAATCTTAGGAGCTCAGGTTGTAGAACGCTCGTCTCTTGACACCGCTCACGCTAACCCTCAAACCAACAGCTTAACCACTTATGAAAAACCGGCAGATCAGGAAGTTGCACATATGATCGAGAGTTTATGTGAGCTTCCACACTTCTCCAAAGATCAACGAACGAACACATTTGCTGCACTTAACCAAATATCATTTGACGTGCAACTAATTCCACCATCTCCAGTCGTTGAAATATCCATGGTGTCCGAACATTCGATCGACAACATTACATTCGGAGAAGAGGACCGCATGGCAGATGAAGGACATAACTGAGCCTCGTACATAACCGGTTTTATCAAAGACTCTGAATTCAAGAGAGCTCTCGTTGATACAGGTGCCTCTACAAATATTATCACTATGAAGACTCTCAAAGTGGCCAAGTTCCCACAGAGTAAGATTGTCCGCCATCCCATCTTGATGACAGGTTTTGAAGGAAGCCAAATCCATACATATGGATATGCATACATATGGATATGGATATTCATAAATCAAAGGCCAAGTTTCACGTGATCGAACAAGAGCCTGACTATCACATGATACTCGGACGACCATGGCTCCATGACAATAAAGTGGTTCCTTCAACATACCATCAATGCATGAAGGCTCTGCTCAATAACAAAATCGTCAGTATTGCGGCTTCATCATCTCCTTATGCCCTTGTCTATGACGCTGAGTTCCTTGAGTCTCAAAAGGACATCCCTGAACCTCCAAACAAGATTTACAACACTCCACTCCCAAGCTGGAAGTCCATTGAAGAAGTCGCGGACAAACCATCATCCTCAGGCGTTAAGTCGATTAAGTCATCTGCTACACCAATTAAGCGCCGCAAGGATCAGGTCTCAACTCCGGGATCTAATTTCATAACCAGTCATGATGCGGAGGGGAGAATCATTTACCGCCGACGCAAAGATTAGCAATTAACAGGGGAGGACGATGAAAAGTCTCCCCGCCCCGAAGAATCATGTCAGAGCGAACCGTCACTCGAAGAAGAGGTTCAAGATGCTCCACGACAATTGCAAGACGACACCGACTCCACTACTGATGATATCGAAACAATCAACATTGGGACAAAAGATGATCCAAGGCCAATCCTAATTAGCTCAGCGCTATCACCAGAAGAACATACGGAACTGATAAACCTGTTGAAAGAGTATCAAGATATCTTCGCCTGGACGTACGAAGAAATGCCTGGTCTAGACGATAAATTGGTTACTCATCATCTGCACATCACTCCCGGCTCCAAAGCTGTCAAACAACCGCCTAGACAATTCAGACACGAAGTCGAGGAGAAAATCAAAGTCGAGATCCAGAAACTACTAGCAGCAGGATTCATCAAGCCTATTCAACATCGAACGTGGCTAGCAAATGTTGTTCCTGTCAAGAAGAAGAATGGTCAGATCAGATGATGCGTCAATTTCAGGAATCTGAATAAATATTTTCCGAAGGATGATTTTCCCTTACCCAACATTGATATGCTCGTCGATGCAACCAGTGGTCACGGTATGTTCTCTTTCATGGATGGTTACAGTGGATACAACAAGATCAAGATGTACGAGCATGATGCCAACAAGACTGCATTCCGTACTCCTATTGGGAATTTTCACTATACTGTGATGCCCTTTGGATTAAAGAATACAGGTGCCACTTATCAACGAGCTATGACTGCCATATTCCACGACATGATGCACAAGCAAGTGGAAGACTATGTTGATGATGTGGTGGTGAAGTCGAAGACTCGAGCATCCCACCTTGAAGTTCTAAGACAAGTTTTTGAAAGATACAGAGAATACAAATTAAAGATGAATCCTCTGAAGTGTACTTTTGGTGTTTCCTCCGGAAAGTTTCTGGGATTCCTGGTCACGGCAGAAGGAATCAAAATCGATCCAGACAAGACGAAAGCTATTACTACCATGCCTCCTCCACGCACTGTGAAGGAACTGCAGAGTTTTATGGGCAAGGTAAATTATATTCAACACTTTATTCCTGGATTAGCTCAACTCATCGCTTCATTTACCCCTCTACTGAAGAAAGGAGCAAGTTTTACATGGACAACCGTTCAACAAGAAGCATTCCTGAAAATACAGCAGATACTATTATCACCTGCTGTCATGAAATCTCCGTGCAAGGACGACCACTGATACTTTACACAGCTTCCAGTGATGTCGCTACCGGAGCACTCCTTGCTCAAGAAGACGACGAAGGCATCGAACGACCGATCTACTACTTCAGCCGTACAATGAGAGATGCTCAACTCCGATACCCAAAGGCTAAAAGAGCATGTCTAGCATTAGTACATGCAATTCAGAAATTCAAGCATTATTTACTATCCAACAATGTCGTACTCGTTTCCAAAGCAGACCTTATAAAGTTTCTACTATCAAAGCCAGCCTTGATAGGGAGACCAGCAAAGTGGCTACTTCTGATGTCAGAATTTGACATAGCTTGTACATCGCCTAAATCAATCAAAGGTCAAGCATTTGCAGACTTGCTCGCTGCTTTTCCAGGGGAAGATGCAACAATATTACATGAAGATGTACCCGATGAGTTTCCAGATATCTTAGTTATCAAGGAAGAAACATGGCTTCTATACTTTGATGGATCCGCCACCCCTAGCAACGACACCGGAGGAGCGGGCGTAGTGCTAGTATCTCCATCTGGTGAAGTTTTCTCACATTCGTTCAAGTTGGATTTTCATTGCACCAACAATTCAGCAGAATATGAATCTTTCTTACCAGTATTGTCCCTGGCCAAGCAAGCAGGAGCAACGCACCTTGAGATAAGAGGAGATTCAAAGCTACTGGTCAATCAGATGAATGGAATATACTCTCTCAAAGAAATCACGCTTGCTCCATTCAGAACTGAAGCTCAGCGGCTATTAACTCAGTTCGCTGATGTAACCATTATCCATACTGGACGAGCTAACAATAGGCATGCCGACAGCCTAGCAACTCTCGCTTCTAAGCTGCAATTCGAAGGGGCAGAGAAAACAATCACGGTACAGAGGCGTACTGTGTCATCTACCTGGCTTGCTCAAGTCGAAGACATTCAAGCTAACGATTGGTGAGCACCTATTATTCATAAACTGAGTAGTTCTCTTTCAGAAGGGAAAGTCAGCCTAAAGGAATTGAAAAATTATTTCTTACTTCATGGAGCGTTATACTATCGAAATCTTGATGGGTCCTTATCACGATGCCTTGGAAACGACGAAGCGGACGAACAACTCAAAGGCATACATGAAGAGGTTTGCGGACAGACGTTGGTGGTGACACTTTACAGAAAACTTCAAAGGATGGGATATTATTGGCCTTCCATGGAGGCTCAATCGAGAATCTTGCAAAAGTCTTGTCCCAATTGTCAGACGCCTCCTCACCACTTAGAAGCCTTGACAGTTCATCACACTGGGGACTGGAGAGAACCTTACATCAAGTACCTCCGGGACAATGAATTGCCGTTGGAAAAGAAAGAAACAGTCAAACTCATTCAGAGAGCTAAAAGATTTGTCTTTCTTGACGGAATCTTATACCGTAAAAGCTTCGGTGGGAACTTACTGAGATGCTTATCTGAGCATGAAATCCCAACAATCTTGAAAGAAATGCACGATGGAAAACATCAAGGAAAAAGGAAATTATTTTTCCAAATTCATGAGAAATACTACTAGCCGACCATGGAAGACGATGCAGCTGCGCACGTTCAGAGGTGTCACCAATGCCAAATTCATGGTAATCTCACCCACATTCCTTGTCTTCCTCTGAATTATGTGAATAGTCCATGGCCTTTCTATAGTTGGGGACTGGATATCATCGGGAAAATCAATCCAGCATCTTCGAAGCAGCATAAATACATCGTCACTGCAACTGAGTATTTCACCAAATGGGTTGAAGCTATCCCTCTTCGAAGCACCATTGGAGTCACGATTGCAGTCTTCATCAAAGAATACATAATATGTAGATTCGGTGTTCCTAAACACATTGTCACTGATAATGGAACTCCTTTTGCCAACAAGCACGTGACGGAATTTCTCGAGGAATACGACACCAAACAAGTTTTCTCCACGCCATACTATCCCCAAGGAAACGGACAAGCAGAGAGCACCAACAAAACTTTGATATGAATTCTCAGTCGAACAATTCATGATAATCCGCGAACGTGGCATGAACAATTTCCTATGGCTTTATGGGCTTATCGAACCGCACCAAGAAGCTCGATCGGGTCTTCACCATACTCTCTCGTTTATGGAGCCGACGCCATACTCAGAGCAGAAATCAAAATTCCTTCAGCAAGGATTGCAATAGCCGAGTGGTACAATGTACAATGGGGACGAAGCCGAAGTATCCAACTCAAGAATTGCTGAACTGGACATGCTTGAGTCAAGGAGAGCTAAGGTAGAAAAATATGTAGAAGCATACAAACAAAGGATCTCCGGAGCCTACAATAAAATGGTAAGACCTCGAACATTCCAAGTAGGAGATTTGGTATTAAAGACTGCAAAACACATTCAGCAAGATTTGTCTGCTCACAAGTTCTCTCTGAAATGGGAAGGACCATATGTAGTCATCAAAGCAGTATCCAGTGGATATTACAAGATCTTAGCTATTAACGGGGGAGTGTAAGGAAATATCATCAACGGAAAATGGCTCAAGGCATATTACGCCTGATTCGTAGAAGACCATCACCCTTTCATAAATGAACAAAAATTTTCTTTCATACCATGATCAATTGCTCTACCTAAAGAAAAAACCTAAACATATTCAAAAACAATAATCATAAATACTCACTCAGAGCAAACCATCCAGCAAAGAGTAATTCTTATAAACAGCCATGTCAAGCTTATTTTGAAAGTTTCTGGTCTTCACTTTCAATTCCTGAACAGCTTTTTCAACTCTTGCCGACTCCAAAGCAAGTGCCTTCTCCTCTTCCAAGAAAGCATTTGTGGTAGAAATTGCATCAGCAGCAGCTGCCGCCCTATGAATTTTGATCATCTCAAGCCGACGACGAAGCCAGCCTATGTTGAACTGCAAAGTTTCACAATTCGAGATCATTTCATCCCACATGTGCAGTTCATGGTTCTTGACATCTCGCAGATTCATCTCGTTCATCTCTTCAATGATCGGTAACAATCCGGAGACCGTGGTCAGAAGGGTTGGGAGAAAACCTCTCCATATTTCCGTCGTAGCAATGTGCCCATACCGTTTCCAAATTTTGGTATACAAAGGTACATGACATTTTGGAATGACGAATCCACCGACCAAACCATTATTTGGGGAAGTATTAGTCATGGGAACTTCAAAGGGGAGCCCAGTGATGAGCACGAAAGTGCGACGCATTTTAACCCATAAATACATTAGCTAGGACTCATTATTTCTCTAATAAATTTGTTTTAGTTATTTTTGGAAGAATAAGCTCTTGTGGAGAATTGGCTCGAAAAAAAATGTTATTTGCACCCGGAGGATACATGTTATTCGGACTCTCAATGTTGGTTAAGGGACACCTCAATTACTAAGGAGCACCTCAACGGATAAGGGACACCTTCCTTACTATTTACACCCCATAAGGCAAGTGCTAAAGGGACACCATAACAGGATAAGGGGGAGGTCATCTTCTTCCTTTTGAATTTGAAAAATGGCGGGAAATATGGTGGCAGATTTAAGGTTCGTATTTTGGAGGCGATTCAGTGAGACTCAATGGCTGTAATTTATTGGGAAGCCTTATTTTTGCTTAATAGGCGTGGTATGGTTATTTATTTTGGTTGGAATTGGCTGAATCATCGAGATTTAATTGAACAAGGGGTTACGGGTTTTTCTCGAGAAAATCCGAGTGTTTCTGTGAAGGATTTTCAGGGAGTTTTGGCAAGATTAAATCGCTGGGATTGACTTGGAATATCCTGGTTTGACTAAACAGGAGTGGTAATGGTGTTAGAATTGAAAAGATAGGGTTGTCCACGCGGCTTGAAGTAAAACAGGGAAGATATTGTTTTCTCGAGGATATTACAGGATTCTCTGGATCTAGTTTGGAGGTGGTTCTGCGAGATTAAATTGTTGAAATTCGTTGGGAAGGTTTGTTTGGGCTTAACAGGCGTCATTTGGGTCTTTGGTTTGAGTAAGTTTGATTGGATAACTCGAGTTGAAGAAGAACAGGGCACGAGGATATTTCGAGTATACTTCGAGTAAGTTAAGATATTTTTGGAAGATTTCGTGCGCTGCAATTAGTCACCCTCAATCAAGATACGTGCAGCTTCGTGTTTGGAGTGTGTAGTCTGTCAACAGACGTGAGAATGAGATAAAAAAAAAGGGAACTATTCCCGTGAAGAATAATGAAAGTTATTGCGGGATATTGTGGAGTAATTACGACGATTTTTGAAGTCCTGTGAGTATAAATAGAGTTTCCTGAGAGCAGAGAAGATCATCGAGTGACTGGGGGAGAAGAATAGAGGGTTGCAGAGCAGATTATTTTGTTGCTGCAGAGAAGAAGAACAAGAAGAACAGACTACGCTTGTAGTCTGTCGTTTAAAACTGTCACTGTTTCCATCAGGAACGACAATTTTCTGCGACAGATAAAACCAATAGTTTTCTGTAATTTTCATTGTAACAGTTTTGTAACAGCTTTACAGCGTTGCGAAACTCATTTTTCTTATCTCTTCACCTCTTGTAAGCACTTTTGAGCAATAAAAATGAATTTTGAGTGTGCCTACAATATGAGGAGTTAAACCCCTACACTGAGTCGACGGATGAATCCGAATTTCATACATGGGTGAATTTATTTTATTCTCTATTTGACTTTTGCACTAATTAAAATAGAATTTTGATTTTGATTAATTAGTTATCATTTTATTTGATGGGTCATGCTTGCTTAAATGTTTGATGTCCCATTGTTGATGGTGGATTTTCGTTTAAGGTTAAATTTGTAAAAAAACCAGAAAATCATGCGCTGACATCTTGTAAAAGATAAAGCCGTTCATAAGTGACGGATACTCCTCACTTAATTCACCAGGAATGGAGCATGTAGCAACAATCCCTTCCTATGAAATTCATATCAGCCTTGTATTTCCTGTACTCATTATCAGTGTGGCATGACGACTGAGTGTTACTCTTACAGAGTAACACGAACCTCCAAGCACTATAATGAATCATTATCAGTGTGGCATGACGACTGAGTGTTACTCTTACAGAGTAACACGAACCTCCAAGCACTATAATGAAACCATGTACGAAATACCCGTACATGCTGATTCTCGGTGTGTTATACTAGCCCGAGCCCTCTCGGTGTGTTATACTAGCCCGATTGAGCCCCTCTCGGTGTGTTATACTAGCCCGATTGAGCATCCTGGACTTGATCAGTATCGATCTCGTGGATATGATCTGATCGCAGTCATCCAACTCCACAAGCATGATTGGATGACCACAGATCAATTCCATCACCCTAAGCATGGTATGGAATACCCACGGCCTTAGCTTGCCAGATATGATCTGATCGCAGTCATCCAACTCCGCAAGCATGATTGGATGACCACAGATCAATTCCATCACCCCAAGCAGGTATGGAATACACACAACCGACCCCGCATGGTCGACCATTGGCTTTGCTTGCCAAGAAACCGTCCATACCAAGCATTATGGACGGAAAACCCTAAATTAGGGTTTGCGGCATATTACATGTGCCGCAAAACGATCTCATCCATCCATCTTCGCAAGTATGGGACGGGGTGCGGATGTAGACTCAAAGGGCCCGGAGCATGTCAACACAATCACCGTGTGACCGCCTACACACTTGACCAATCGGTCAAAGCCAACCATGGTTGGTTACAACAAATTCGTCCGCCCAAAGAGCATGGTCGCGCGGCTTTGAAAGCTAAAATTAGGGTTTCAAGTCATCACGCGCGTCCATCTTCTCCTGCATTTAATGGAGGGTCACAGATTGGATTAACCAAGGCCGGTCATACTAGCATGACCACCGTGGGCCCATCTACCTCCTCTTGCGCTCGGCCAAGGCACATCATTCCCGGCCAACCCAAAACGCACGCCCAAACTCGTGCGGTTACACTCCCAAATCCTAAACCGATCTCGACCGCTCAACTTCACCGGATGATTTGAATGGCTTAGATCACGTTTTCATGGGATAATCAGTATAGGTGTGAACACCAACCTACCACCTACACGGTGGTATGATCGACCAAGACCGACCAAGATGGGTCGTCTTGGGGCGCGCGCCCAAACTTGGGATGACACGCGGTTATCAATTCCTTTGCGGTAAGAGATTTCGCCGAAACCGATCTCAACCACTCCTCTTTGACGGTCAAATTGAGTGGCCTAGATTGCATTTTCATGAGACGGTGAGACATGGACGTGTACACCATCATGCCGTCAACACGCATGTATGGTCGGTCCTCTACAAAATTCTTCCCATACTTGGTTTCGACCAAGTCAAGAGTGATGCTTGCGCACCTCTTTAAAAACCCTGATTTCATCAACGGCCGCAGATGAGTGTCTCAAACATCATCTCGTCCGTCCGACTTCACCACCTTGGTTATACAACCCCAGTCAGAGTTTTTGGTTAGTGAGGAGTCATTACCCATCACTTTACCACACCGTAATGCAAGCACTCAGCATAAAATACACACGATACTCCACAAGTATCGACTTTCCGAATAACGCAGCTTATTCAATTCAAAGATTACATGCTATCTTCCGTGGATCCACGATCCACATTCCGTACATCAATCATGTCACAAACCGGGGATACTTATCGGGGTATTGGTCTCAAGCGGTTTACGGCGTGCAACACGTGCAACGCGCCATCACAAGAACGTGTTAGGAAGTCATGGACGGTTAGAGATGAACAGAAAAAGTGGGCAAGACCGGGTCGTGTGTTACCGACACACAACTCCACTACTCCATCATTCCACTACCTCAACTTCCCACGAGAAACGTGAATGAGGCTCAATGACTTGTATAAATAGGGTCTCCACCCTATTTCCAACAACAAACAAGGGAATAACGGAGAACAACACAAGTTCGGACGACGTAAAACCAAGTGTTAATACAAACCGTATTCAAACACTCGAGAGCTCGCTTGCATCAACCGTAAGCTTGCTCATCTTTCTGTTACAAGTCATAAGCAAGCCAACACCTTCACAATCTCAACACCTTCTTCGCTTCCTCTCTAAGATCAACCCCATCTCCTTCACTTTGTGACCGAAACAAGTCCGGAAACGGCCATTTCTTGGTTTAGGCCGGACTTGCACGATTGATCTCTCGAATCTACAAGCACTCACCGCGCAAAGCATTTGTTGAAGGTTTAGATTCATTCCTCATCCACACCCCAAATTACCAAATTCTCATAGGAGTAGTTTTCACCCATCAACAATTGGCGACCACAAGTGGGAGATTGATCTATCGGTTGCATAAAATTGAATCCTCAATTTCTCGCCCATCTCGCAATGTATCCGGAAACTACAAAGCGTTTCGGATATCATGGGAAGCATAGCTGGAATGCTGGAGGATGTCTTGGCAAATCAAGCCGGTATCACCAGGAGGCATAGCGAGACATTTCGCCTTTTGAATGATATAGCGGCACAATTACAAGAAGGGTCGACGAGCATCTACTCAGGCAGCACAAGAAATGTTGAATCATTAGCCAGGAGTCACACCTTTACCGGTGGAGAAGCAAAAAGGGCGCGTAACCGCAGGAGACTCAGGGAAGATGAACGACATTGTCCAGTCAACAACGGAGACCCGATGCAACTCCACAGAAAAAGAAACTTATCCGGAATACTACAATGTCTTCCAGATGAAGAAGGGGAACCTACAGCCTATGGAGCCTTGCTAGAGGGTTTATACCTCAAAACTCTTGTCGGAGCCCGGAAGACTGTCCAATCCGCGTCGGCCTTCCAACCAACTGGAGAAACGCTTGAGGAAGGAGAAATCAGTCAAGAAATGCCTGAATACAGAGGATGGGAGCGTTCAATTCGGCCACTCAGCAGTGACATTACGACACCTTCCACATCCCTCTACTTAGGAAGGCAATCCGCAGATATGATGACGCCCGCAAGTCTTCCAACCTCATCTCCTGTTCCACATCAAAGCCACGGGGAGACACTGCAACGCCCGCTAACGCAGGAAAAGCTAGACTCAAGGTACTTACATTTCCCCTTCCCAATGAAGAAGATTCTGGAACTGCTGGAGACGTGGGTGCGAAATGGAGAGGTGGAGCTACCCCCGGTATGGCGTCCGCCTACTGATCAAGAAGTAATGGACCCGAGGTACTGTCATTACCACCGGTTCCTTCATCACCCCACCAGCGAATGCAACACTTTGAAGCGCATTGTTCAGGAGAAGCTTGTTTCAGAGAGATAGCTTTCAGAGGATTTTCTTAGAGAGACTACTCCGGTTTGATATAAGTGAGGCTTCAAAAGGCAAGTAAGTTTTACTCAACAACTTTACAAGAAAGATAGCTTAGAATTCACTGGGGACTTAGCATCCCGCACGTGGAGAAAGAGGCTCAGCGATCAAACGCCATGTTTGTTCCCATTCGTACCTCCCTTTTACATAACATTTGCAACTTCATATATGTGCAATCATTCATGACCAAGATGCAAATCTCGTTTAACAAAATCTCTTTCAAAAAGGTTGTTCACAAAACTATCTCAAAATAAGCCAATTCAATTACCTATTAAATTCAAAACTGAAAGTCAAAAGAAAATCCTCACTATCGCTCAAAAGCATCTAAAAGAAAAGACAAGTCGGTAGCTACAATCTTTCAAGGGAAGTCCTTCAACAGCAACTCGTCCTTCTGGGCCAGAGAGGCTTTCATCCTTTGGAGTACAGCCTGTTTCATCTCCAGTTCCTTAGACAGCTTCCCAACCTCTTCTTCCCCGGCGAGCAATACAGTCCGCAGAAGGGACTTCGTCTTGTAATTTCTGGAGCTCCTGAATCTTGGAGAACCCTTCGAAGAACCAAGGAGCATTGAAGCTGTACTGCGCGAACACGTCCAGATGGCACCGCCAATCTTCAATCACCTCTTCGGAAACTGTTCCACCAGTCGCAACGCTCATCCCCTGGATAGAAACTAAAGCTTCTTGGACGCGGTTGACCAATGCAAGACGACTCTTGAGCTTCGTGGTGGTAGCAATATGTCCGTGTTTCTCCCATATTGCCGTGTATAACCCTTTGAACTGAACCGGCACGCTGAATCCACCAACCAACACATGTCCTGGATAAGGAGCAGTAAAAGGAGGATCGAACAAAGCCCCGTGCTGCATCACCGATAATTCACCAACCGCAGAACCTTGTCGTGTGCGGAGGCTTTGCGAAGAAGTCACCACAATGGCCATATTGACCGGAGCCTGTTCAGAACGAATTTCAAGAGGAGCCGCCCCAACTACAGCAGGCGCCGCCTCTCTTTCACTCTGGGTGCTAATTTCCCTCACAGCCCCGTCAACAAGATCACTAAGGGAAGCGCCTTGTTCAACCGAGCTTGCATCATCTCTGTCATGGTCAGAAAAAGGAGCGGTTTCTCCGGACTTCTCGATGAAGGTCGTATGCATCGCGGACTTCTCAAGATGAAGGTCCGTACCGCCGGACTTCTCAAAGATGAAGACCAGCACCGCCGCCTTCCCGTTTTGAATGCGTGCCAACCTTGTGAAGGCATTATCTTTCGAAATTCCCTGATTTAAAACAAGGATCGTTTTAGAAGAACTTACACTGGAGAAATGAAAAAACCGATGGGAGGAGATTTAAATACCTGCATATTGGAAGAATTGAGGATTACCGGACCGCATGCTTGCCTCTTAAGTCTCTCTCCTACTTGGGGACTGCAATCCTCAGCTCTGGTCCGTTTAGCTGGAAGTGGCTTCAACCGGAAATGCTTCGTCAAGACATCAGAAGATGGCTCACTACGGGAATTCGTCACAACACTCTTCGAAAATTTCTGGAAGATCAACAGTTGTTTCCCCCAAAATTCTTTATACCTGTCGGTCACCACTGGGTTTCTCCCAATAGGCCAGAAGGGAAGGCTCAACCGGTCTAAGAACACATTGGCGTTAAGACTTTGTGGAAGGAATTCTTCCGGAGCCCCTAGTGGACGGATAAATGGGACACCCTGATCGAATCCCATTTGGCGAGCAGCCCTGTCAATGTTGTACGGAGTCACAGAAAATCCTCCGTCGAATAGAGACGGGACATATCCTGGAATGCAGCTGCGCAGGTAAATAATTTCCCCAGATCTCATGGTCTTGACATCGGTACGCAACACAACGCCAGGATCGTCAGCAAAGGTCTTTGGCTGAACGATGGAAGGGTGAATCGGCCCCCATGGACGAAAATCTATGGAAGAAATGTTGTCAAATACCTCCACAAGTTTCGCACCGGCTTTAGGACGCTTCTTATTCCATCGGAGTATTCTCGAGCCACCGTACAAGTTAACGAGTGAAGGTGCAGGAGTAGGAGCATAACTTCTGAAGTGTTCCCATAAGAGCGCCTGAAGAAAAGCGAAGTGAACGTGCGACTCCACCTTCTTGTACCCGTTAGAAACATGCATATCCATTGCTAAAGCGTCTAGGTGAGAATACAACGATCCAAGGAACAATGCACCTAGAGGAAGAACTTCACCCTGCGCCAGCCTTATAACAATTTTGACAAGGTTACGTCTAATTGTCCTCTTTCCGGAACCGTCATCAAATACGTCTCTGGATAGCCATAGAGACAGGAACGCGATCAGGCTGAGCTCGTTTTCCAACTCTGCAGAAGACCACTCCGAAACCCACCAGGTGTAGAAGCATTTCGCGTCTTTTTTCTCCTCCTTCTCCAGATTGTCGAATTCCGCCACCTTTTGAAGTATAGCGGCATAATTACTCTCCTCCGTGTCAGAGAGTTCGTAAGAAAGACTTCCAGCAACAGGCAGGTTCATTAATGCAGCTACACTCTCCAAAGTAATAGTCATCTCTCCCCATCTAGATATGGCTGTGTGAGTGGAAATACGCCACCGAGAAATGAAGGTGATCAAGCCCGCGGTGTCTTTCCTAATTTCGAGGGTAGCAGATGCCATGACCGCATCAAGAATTCGTGCTTTGGTCAAATTGTCCTTAATGCCCTCATTACTCAACATGCGTCTCATCCATCCTTCATAAGAACCCAGTGGAGCATGGCAAATCTTGAAGTCAATAGGAGAAGGCGGATATTCGTTCCTTTGGAGACAAAATCTCATCACAAGTGCGGAAGAAGAAAATGGGTCAACATCCATATTTTCTGAATCGGAAAGCAAGACTATCTTATGAGAAGGATGCTTCCTAATATTTGGAAAAGACGAGATGAACAACTCATCATTGATGTTCGGCATATCCTTGAAGCTGTCAACACTTCCTGACTTGGCACCAAAGATTATCTTCGAAGACATGTTGATAGGAGTTCTCTTCTTTCTACCGCAATGAGATAAAATACAGGAGTTAGAACTTGTATGAAAGCACATGAGAAGTGTAGTCACACACGGCAAGACACAACTCACGAGCGGAGCATGCAATGGCCGGTCCAAATACCATTCAAATCCTAAGCACAAAAATTGATCGATTTCGATGCCTGTACGAATTTTAGTCCTAGTACAAGTTTCTGGTCTGGTATTGACTTCAAGTTCTCCGGTATAACTTTCAAGTCGGTATAAGTTTCAAATTTCAGTCAAGCATATGTGATAAGACCCACGTTCCGCATACACGGCGGGCCCGCATTCATCCGCATACATCACAACATAATTTTCTTTATTCATGGGAATCGTGTCTACGGGATTCAAGTCAAATGGTGGGGAAAGCTAAGCATGCATATGTCTTACAAAAGGTATTTACCTAACAAAACTAGGGTTTGACCGTTAAAAAAAAAAAAAAAAAAAAAGGAGCGAAACCTACCTTGAGCGGCCGGACGGGAGCAACTCCGGAAACGGACGGCGGCGGTTTCCGGCAACAATTCCGGCAAGAATGAACAATTCGATCAGCAGACAAAGGTTGCGGACGAGAACAAAAGAAGAAAAAGAAAATTCAGAAAAAAGAAAAGGGGTTTGGCTTCTTTTATAGACAAAAATTAGAAGAATCCCAATAGAACAAGGATTCCTCTTTTGTTTGGTTTCCTCTTCTGATTCAAATACCCAAAGAAAGAAACCGGCCCCACCAGGGATTCCATACAAGCGTGACGGCGTGGAAAACTAGCGGTCGGCCGACACTCTTCCGGGTAAACTCCTTTTACCTTGTCTTTCTCATGTATGCATGTCACCATCTCATGCCTACCACACAATAATGTAACCATTATGTGCTAGGCAGGGGACTTAATGTTGATGGTGGATTTTCGTTTAAGGTTAAATTTGTAAAAAACCAGAAAATCATGCGCTGACATCTTGTAAAGATAAAGCCGTTCATAAGTGACGGATACTCCTCACTTAATTCACCAGGAATGGAGCATGTAGCAACAATCCCTTCCTATGAAATTCATATCGACCTTGTATTTCTGTACTCATTATCGGTGTGGCATGACGAGTCGAGTGTTACTCTTCTGAGTAACACGAACCTCCAAGCACTATAATGAATCATTATCGGTGTGGCATGACGATCGAGTGTTACTCTTACGAGTAACACGAACCTCCAAGCACTATAATGAAACCATGTACGAAATACCCGTACATGTGGTGATTCTCGGTGTTTATACTAGCCCGAGCCCTCTCGGTGTGTTATACTAGCCCGATTGAGCCCCTCTCGGTGTGTTATACTAGCCCGATTGAGCATCCAGGACTTGATCAGACGGTCTCCGGATATGATCTGATCGCAGTCATCCAACTCCACAAGCATGATTGGATGACCCCAGATCAATTCCATCACCCTAAGCATGGTATGGAATACCCACGGCCTTAGCTTGCCAGATATGATCTCGATCGCGGTCATCCAACTCCGCAAGCATGATTGGATGACCACGCATCAATTCCATCACCCCAAGCTGTATGGAATACACACAGCCGACCCCGCATGGTCGACCATTGGCTTTGCTTGCCAAGAAACCGTCCATACCAAGCATTATGGACGGAAAACCCTAAATTAGGGTTTGCGGCATATTACATGTGCCGCAAAACAGTCTCATCCATCCATCTTCGCAAGTACAGACGAAGGGTGTAGATGTAGACTCAAAGGGCCCGGAGCATGTCAACACGATCACCGTGTGACCGCCTACACACTTGACCAATCGGTCAAAGCCAACCATGGTTGGTTACAACAAATTCGTCCGCCCAAAAGAGCATGGTCGCGCGGCTTTGAAAGCTAAAATTAGGGTTTCAAGTCATCACGCGCGTCCATCTTCTCCGGTACGAATGGAGGGTCACAGATTGGATTAACCAAGGCCGGTCATACCAAAGATGACCACCGTGGGCCCATCTACCTCCTCTTGCGGTCGGCCAAGGCACATCATTCCCGGCCAACCCAAAACGCACGCCCAAACTCGTGCGGTTACACTCCCAAATCCTAAACTGATCTCGACCGCTCAACTTCACCGGATGATTTGAATGGCTTAGATCACGTTTTCATGGGATAATCAGGTATAGGTGTGAACACCAACCTACCACCTACACGGTGGTATGATCGACCAAGACCGACCAAGATGGGTCGTCTTGGGGCGCGCGCCCAAACTTGGGATGACACGCGGTTATCAATTCCTTTGCGGTAAGAGATTTCTGCCGAAACCGATCTCAACCACTCCTCTTTGACGGTCAAATTGAGTGGCCTAGATTGCATTTTCATGAGACGGTGAGACATGGACGTGTACACCATCATGCCGTCAACACGCATGTATGGTCGGTCCTCTACAAAATTCTTCCCATACTTGGTTTCGACCAAGTCAAGAGTGATGCTTGCGCACCTCTTTAAAAACCCCGATTTCATCAACGGCCGCAGAGATGAGTGTCTCAAACATCATCTCGTCCGTCCGACTTCACCAAACTTGGTTATACAACCCTGGTCGGAGTTTTTGGTTAGTGAGGAGTCATTACCCATCACTTTACCACACCGTAATGCACGCACACATAAAATACACACGATACTCCACAAGTATCGACTTTCCGAATAACGCAGTTATTCAATTCAAGCATTACATGCTATCTTCCGTGGATCCACGATCCACATTCCGTTATCAATCATGTCACAAACCGGGGATACTTACTGGGGTATTGGTCTGGCGGTTTACAGGCGTGCGGCGTGCAACGCGCCATCACAAGAACGTGTTAGGAAGTCATGGACGGTTAGAGATGAACAGGAAAAGTGGGCAAGACTGGGTCGTGTGTTACCGACACACAACTCCACTACTCCATCATTCCACTACCTCAACTTCCCACGAGAAACGTGAATGAGGCTCAATGACTTGTATAAATAGGGTCTCCACCTATTTCCAACAACAAACAAGGGAATAACGGAGAACAACACAAGTTCGGATTTGACAAAACCAAGTGTTAATACAAACCGTATTCAAACACTCGAGCCTGCTTGCATCAACCGTAAGCTTGCTCATCTTTCTCATTACAAGTCATAAGCAAGCCAACACCTTCACAATCTCAACACCTTCTTCGCTTCCCTCCCTAAGATCAACCCCATCTCCTTCACTTTGTGACCGAAACAAGTCTGGAACGGCCATTTCTTGGTTTAGGCCGGACTTGCACAGTTTGATCTCTCGAATCTACAAGCACTCACCGCGCAGTGCATTTGTTGAAGGTTTAGATTCATTCCTCATCCACACCCCAAATTACCAAATTCTGCAGGAGTAGTTTTCACCCATCAACACCCATGCTTACGATTTATAACTAATATTTTGAGAATCTACTTTGGAAAAATAAGAGTCCATGTTTTTATTTATTGAGTGATAATTGTTGAGAACAAATAATTGAGCCTTATGATATAAATTCGGTGGAATTCTAGACCCAGTAACTCTCGCTTTTATTTTCATTTAATCTTTAAATTTAATCTTCACAAGTCTTAGAGTTCGAATCTTAATTACTACAACAACATTAAAAACTACATCACCCAGCTGTTGGATACTCGTGAGCTCTAACCCTAGCTTCCACGGAATCAGTAGAGTCTTCATCAACATGGTTGCTGCTATCGTCAACCACGACCACGGACTTCCCATTCCTCATTTTTCTAGCATCGACAATAACATGCACATCAATCTGCGATAAATAAGTTTTCAATTTCAGATAAGGATTGGACAAACCGTCAAATGAAGCTTCAATCAAGAAATCATGAAATCACTCATAGATATGCCAGCTTAAGCATGAGCCGACCTTTACCGAGCAGGGGCTCTGACAGTCCGCTTGGGTCTCGAACTATGAGAAGAAGATGGATTCTTCTGATTATCCTGCGACAAACCATTTTCTGTGATCAATACCTTTGATCAAATGGAGATGAAGAAGATATACAACTTACTGAGACGGATGCTTCTACTTCATGCTTCGATTGAGGTTCGTTTCGAGAAGACATGTTGCTGCTAGACATGGCGACGAGAGGTACAATCGCGATCAAAATTTCTTCTGATGAGTATGCAGAAGCGAGAGGTGATAGACTGTTTATATAATAAGCCCTAGGCATTACAAGTCGAGATATGGATGCTTATCTCAACGGGCGGATAAATTTGTTACGATTTCTGTTGAAACCCTAACTGAGTCACGACGAATGGGAGAAACGTAACAATACTGGGGACTGACAGTTCAGAGGAGGTCAATATTGTGACTTTGAATTGGTCGTATGACATGCCACGTTTTTTTGCTGGAGCAATTCATGTGGTTGCACTCTGTCGATAGCTAGACATCGGTCCATAGCAGGAGATATAAAGGAAACTTGGAAAATGATACGACAAAGGATTATGGTTCAAAATAATCTCTAAAGAAACGTCTCTATATCCAAATTGCTCAAACAACCAGAACGTTTTTACTTCAACAAAAAATAAATGACTACGAAAGATTCATGGTCAGAACTAATTGTCAGACTCATCGGAGTCATCAGATTCGTCAGAATTATCATATTCGTCATCATCGTCCTTCTCGGAATCCTCGTCGGAATCACTATCCGGGCCATTGATGAAGTCTGGATGGATATTAGGATCATCCGAGTCCGAGTCATCTTCAGCTTCAAGTTCAGCTTTAACTTGCTTCACAATCTCTCTAAGCTCTCTGGTACGCCAGTCTGGTTTAATCTTTCGATCCCGTGGCACCCACACGGGTTCATCTTCCGAAGCATCAGAATCAGAGGGTACACCATCAGCTCGAGATCGAAGTTTTTCCTCAGTTGATGATATGCTGCGCCGAATTCGGTCCTTTCTTCGTCGATGATCATCCATCCTGTCATCTTCGGCTTTTCTCTTCATGAGCTCAGCATAAGTAACTCTACGGTCATCAAGAGGTGCACTAGGCTTCGTTCCCTCAGTACGATTCATCTTAGCTTGTGGTTTGGCTGTGGAATCTTTGGAATCCTCTTTAGAGGAGCTAGACGAATAACTATAATCATAATCGCTGCTGCTGGAGGTCACCATTTTCTAGAAGCAGAAGCACAGAATTATGGATATGCGGATAATAAATCCACTGCAAAAATGGTAACCCTAAACTCTTACCTTTTACGATTCCACTAACAGTAGTGATGGTAATGCAAAGGTTAACACTTCAAAACTCGTTCGTTTCTTCGAAACCTACAATAGACGAACGGAACTCAAATTTTCATAAAATCATGGACACTTCTACTGTGCGAACATTCACCATAGAATCATGAAAATTATAACAATATTTCATCATAAATAATTGTTTACCTTTAAGCATTATTCAAAATTCAAGTGTTTTTTTTATATATCGGAATAAACCTTCATTTCAAAGACGGACAATCGTACGAAGGAAAAAGATTCTTTTTTTTTTATAATATAGTATATACATTTTTTTTAATTAGTGAGTAAATCACGTTTTATATATATATAATTTTGTTGAAAATCAAATTTTGATTTTGAATAATCATTAAAGTAGACAATTATTTATGATGAAATATTGCCTAGGTGTGAGTCTTTTCATAATCAGTGGTGAATGTTCACACAGTGGAAAAATAATAATTATGTTCATGATTTTATGAAAATCAGGTTTCGATTTTTTGAAAACCAAAGTTTCGTTCATTTTTGCAGGTTCAAAGAAACAAAAAAGTTTTGAAGTGTTAACTCTTGTATCACAATCACTACTGTTAGTGGAATCGTAAACATGTAAGAGCTAAGAATTACCATCTTGGTAGTTGAGCATTTTTTGCCATCCAGTTGCATGATTTCATTGTTTTGTTGAAGTTTGCATCTTGTGTGAATGATATACTAAAGTAGAGTGTTGTGTGAATGTTACAGCTACTTCGCAAGAATGTCTGATTCCCAAGGTAATGATGCCTCCAGAGATGATACATGCATGGACGAAACTTTCATTGAAGAAGGAAAAGAAGAAACACTCGGGATCAAGAATATCCCAAATACAGATGATGAGTTCTTCGTGGCTCAGCATGAACCTGAAAAACGTCTCAAGACTCTAGCATATCGTCTTCTGATAAATCCTAGAAATGTTACTCAGAAGAAATTGGTAACTCCTCGGGCGTCTATTCGATTGTGCCTCGAACGAGGAAATTTTTCTGATTCAATCATAGAATTTAAGCTTTCTCGCCGACCTTTGGAAAAAATTTCTAGATGGGCAAGGCATATGTTGGGTTTTCCTCATGTTCGAACCATGCTGGATCGTGCACAGATAACAAGGGATATTCAAGCAACTGGAGACTTGTTCATTTTTCACGATGTGCGAGGTATAATGGCTCTGCTTGCTCGTTGGTGTATTCCAACTCATACTTTCATATGCAGCTGGGGAGAGTTTACTATCACCTTAGAGGATGTGGTTGTTTTGTTGCATCTTCCAGTCACAGGCAATCTTCCTGAAAGTCTTTCAGCGGAGGAGAAAGCAATTTCCAATATTTTGACAGCCAAAATGGAGGAAATTAATAAAGTATCCAGTAAATGTTGTTATGCTCACTGGTTAACACACTGGTGGCCAAGAGATAAGGCTCCTGACAGTCCCGTTGATGGTATGTTATCTATTGCTGCTTTCTTATGTTTATGGCTGTCCAGAGACGTATTTGAAGAAAGTGGAAATTTGTTAAAGCCGTTCGTGATTTCCTTTGCTATTAAGATGGCTCAAGGTTAACAACTTATAATCGGCAGTCTATTCTTGGGTTCTTTGTACTCCAACTTAGACTCCTTGGTTATAGATTCCAGCATTTCTAACAGCTTTATGAAGATTGAATGTTATGCCAATACGATGTTTCTCCAAGCTTTGATGTGGGAACATTTCAAGATTTATGCACCCATTCCTCGTACCATCTTACAATGACCGAACGCTGATGCTCGACACGTTTTCTCTGAGAAGGATAATGCTAGGATTATGCGTTGGTCTACAAAGCATCCCCGAGTTAAGCTGCGTCTTGTTGATGTGTTAGACAAGGAGTCTAAGTTTAACTTTCGTCCATGGGTGTCAATTCCTCCTTATATTTCTCAGTTGACAACCTTCAATGCTGAGGAAAGTGTTACCTTGAAATCTGGTGCAGATCGAAGCGATGGCGAGAGATCTTTCATGCTGAGTTGCACTCCTGGTTATTTAGTATCAGCAACATATGGAGACCTTTCAGTGGAAGAATACAACATTGATAGAGCTTCTCGACAAATGGGCATGGATCAGTGTGTTCCAACTTTTCGAAGGAGAAAGCCGTCGGTTGAACAACTTAAGACCCGTTTAGACTGTACTCATGTGGAAGGAAGCGATTATTGGTTCCCCTGTTATGAACGAATTACGTATGTAACTCCTGGTTACATAAACTTTTGGAATCAGCAATTCGAACGTTTATATGATTACGTGATGGTTGGTCAACCTTTGGTGAAAGTTCCTCCCTCTGCTGAGATGATTTCTACTCGTCCAAGATTGAATTATTTATCAGGCGATAAACGGAAGACATCTCCAGGGTGTCCACAAGTATGTATCCTTCTTATAATCTTCATAAGAACATGATAATTGTATCTTGATTGTTTCATCAATTTTTTACAGGACGGTTGTATCGTGAGACCTAGAATTGATGTAGACTTCTCGGAAACAGAAGCAATTGTTCACGGTGGAGAAGGAAGGGGCAAGAATTATAATATGTTGCCTAATACCATAAAGTCCCCCGTGATTTCTTTGGTGAGTTGTCAATATTTATTTCACCGTGACTTCTTCTCATCCGTGTAATTAGGATCACAAAAGTAATGTTTGTTACTCCGTTACAGAACTTTACCCCGTCAAGTATCGATGGTGTTCAATTCTCTGCTGGGCAAACAATTTCTGAATCAAGTGCTGAAGAAGAAGTCGATGTAAGTATCTCTTCGCATATTTAGCTATAATCTTTGTAAACAAGATTCTAATTGTCATGAATGTATCTAGGAGAATGTCGCCATGGAAGTGGAGAGTACTGGTGATGCTCGTCCATCTTCAGAGGATGGCGATGAAGAAAATTCCCAGAATTCAAGATCGAATGAAAGCAATGATGCTCCTGATGCTGACATGGGCAATTCTGGTTTTTTGAACGCTTCAGAGACCCCCCAAGTAAGTATTTCTCTTGTATTTTATTCATAGGAGCATAAACTTGTTGATTTTTGAATGAATGAATGAGAATCCATGTGAATATACGAAAAGTTTTGCCGAAAACGTCACCAGAAAATCCAGAATTCAGCCTTTTAGTAAAAACGCTGTAGAATCTTCGTCCGATGTTGGATTTTTACGGTCCACCCCAGTTTTCTTATGCCCGGGAAATTTCCAAGGTTTTTCAAAGAAGATTTTTAAGTTTTGAGCATGTTTAGAGGTCGAAATCGACGAAACAGTAAACTTCCGGGAGACTTCCAGAAAATTTTCAACTGTCATGTAGTCCAATGTTTTGTCCACATCTCTTTACTTGTTTATCCAATTGCTATGAAATTTTGGTATGTTGTACATAACATCCATACGAAGAGAATGTTATATAACTTAACCTTAGATTCTTCACCAATTGCTCCCAGTTAGTCGTCTCATACATTGCAGTATAAAATCTCTTCGGATGAGCTTGTTGTAAAACGTGTTTTTATGACTTTAACGCTATTTGCTCATGTCTTGCATGTATAATAAAGAAATTAGGTAGTATTAGTTCACTTACAAGATATATTTTATGATTTCCCTTGGTTTCATGCTTAATAGCTCTAATCTCATGTAATCTTCGTATTAGGTGCCAAATGCCGAAGTTGAGAATGAAGGAACCAATAATGATGAATCGAGCAACCCTGGGGTTATTGATGAAGAAACGGACATCTCTGCACTTCAAAGTCGTGAGGGAGTTGTTGCTGAAATTTGTAAAGAGACCGAGACTTCAATTGTTGTTGCTTTAGTGATGGAAGAAACCGAGCCATGAGTAGAAGAGACTGAAGAAACTGTTGCCATGACTGTAGAAGTTGCTCCGATAATTGAAAATCGTATAGTGGTGCATGAATATCCAAGTGCAGGAGTTGCTTTTGATCCTCCATTTGGTGCATCACTCCCATATCGCGAACTAGTTGGCGGATTCAATGTTCCTATTGGATATGCAGGTTTGTACGAGAAGATATGGAGGAAGTTTGGTCACATCATCCTTGACAAAGACCCTAAGCGTGCTTATTCTTTAACAATTCAAGTAGGTGTTATCTTGCGTGTTATAAATGATATATGCACCAGAGCTAGAAATACTGTTACTCCAGATATACTCTTTGATTGGGAGTTCAACTTGGAGAATTCTGAGAGGCTTGGCTTCAACGTGAAGTGGCTTCATAAAAAGATAAATGCTATCAAGGACTCATGCAAGAATAACATACCCTTTCCCAATGATGTTGTGATGGAGAAGGAAGGCAAGATTGCTAGATTGACTGAGGAGCTGAATATGGAGAAGACGGCTTTACAAGTCTTGAAGGATGCAGATGAGCGAAAATCTTACTTTGCCGATTTTCTTTCCATAATCTCTTGAACTTCTGAACTTCTGAACTTCTGAGAGATGTGAGGTTTTATTTCTGGTTTTGATTGTTTTTGGATAAATAGATGATTGAGGATTTTCTTTGGATTTGATAGAGATTTTCTTTAAGTAAATTGAATTTTGATAAATTGCTGAACTTAAATTACTGAATGCAAGTATTGCAAATATTTTAGAGGAAATTGAAATACAGTGAAAGAAAATCCTAAATGCCAAATTCGGGTATTTTTAGGCGTTCATGTCTTGAACCCAAATACATCAAATATCCAATATCTTAGGCGTCAAATGCTTTGAGCCATGTTTCGTGTATTACTGCCACATTCTCTTTGCCATTCATGTTGATCAATTTGTAGTATCCACCAGCAACAGACTTAGAGATCATAAAATGTCCTTCCCAATTGGAGTTCTTTGCAGAATGAAAGTTACACTTAGTTGCTTTGAGAACTAAATCTCCTTCCTGAAACTTGTTAGACTTGATTGTCCGCGCCCTGAATATCTTCTGTTGGTTTGGAATTCTTCGTGCAGCGGAATTCCATGTTGTCGAAGCCTTCCAATCTTGCGGTACATATGGACATTCGCGGAGGGGTGAGTATCTAGGATACTGTTTGTCATGTTCAGCCATTATTTCAGCAATGACTGTATTAGTGAGGTGCTAGAATCGGAGAGATTTCGCGTCCAACCACTTGGTGAAATATTGCTGAGGTGAGGTTATCTATTCATACATTTTGCAATTGCTAAGTTGTTGGTGGAGTAAAGCCCTCGAACCAAAGCAACATGTTTGAAAACTAATAATATGGACACATGATGAGGAATAAGACTTGCCTGAGTACGAAACCTTTTGATGAAAGCATTTGCATTTTCTTCAGCCTTTTGTGTCAGCTCCATCAAGGTTTTGAGTTCCTTCAGATACTCGAGCAATGGAGTATCCTCTATTTCTTCCGAATCAGAGCTTTCCTCAAGAAAGAGATGTGTAATTGAAGATGTTGGAATTATCCTTTCAGCATGAATCCATGTGCGTCCAAGAATCATATCATACCATGGATCTTCTCGGATTATGTGAAATTTTGTTTCTGTCCAGGCTGAGTTTATCTTCATCTTGAGAGTACTGTAGCCATAAGCATCTCTGGGTGTCCCTTCATGATCCATGATTGAGACCGGACCATGAATGGCTTCTTGTCGCGTGATACCAACATCTCTGAGAGTTTTCAGAGGGATGACATTGACAGCAGTGCCAACATCAAGCAATGCTCGTTTAAACTCGTTTCCTTTAAGATGGACCGTGGTGAGAAGTCCCTAGTCGTATATTTCTTTGTCCGTTGTTGAAGGCTCAGGGAGTGTATCATGAATCAATAAACGCTTCCCTGACACAATGTGGTTCAATGCAGCAAACATGTCTTTCCTTTGAGCCTTTGATAAGTACAGCAATTCACAGACATGCTCGATTAAGGATTGAACTGTTTCCTTGACGGGTGGTTCAGAGAGAGTGAAGGTTCTGACCGGGAGAGGGTCTATGTGTAGTCCTTCAGTCCCCAAGTTTAGTTCTCCTAATTCGACCTTTTCTTGGAATATGCGCTTTAAGTCCTTTGTGGGATGATTGACGAATCTGTGAAAGCGACAGTAACGAGGATTTTCCATGTCTTCTTCAGTTGGTCCTTTCTTGGCATATGGTAACTTGATTGCACCGTCTTGAACCCAGACATCTAATAAGTCAATCACCTCTTCGATGGGAAAAGGGAAATCAGGTGCTTCTTGACCAGCTCCTGCGTGTTGGGTAGGAGCTTGTGCATCTCGAGTTTGATTATCCTTCCTTTGTGCTTTCGAAGGGGTCGGAGAAGTATGCTTGCGCTGCGGCTCGGCTTTTCGTTTGCTCCCTTCTGCAACAACATTTATGGAAGGTTGGAGGTTGTACTGTTTGTTGATTAAACGTCTGCTACCTCGAGTTTCTCGTGGTTCCTCAGCTTTTGTAGTTTTAGCTCTCTCCAGTAAAGCAGGTGCAGTGGTTGCTGACCTCTTAGCCGCTTCATGAAGTTCTGAGAAAGTCTGGAACCTGAGATTTTCCAGTAAAGCCCTGTAGACTGGAATCATTCCATTGATGCACAAGTCCACGAGTTGTTGTTCTGTGACATTTGGATCATGATAGTCCAGAGCTTGAACTCTAAACCTTTTCACATAATCATTAGGATGTTCATTGCTCCTTTGAAACATCCTTCCAAGATCAGAGAGGGTGATTTGCTCTGAAATGAAGAAATTGTTTCTGTAGAAAGCATTAATCATTTCTCCCCAACTTGTGATACTTCCTGGTGCGATGTTGTTGTACCAGGTATATGCCCTGCCTTTCAGAGACTTTGAAAATTCCTTCAGACGGACAACATGGTTGTGCTCATGTTCACCCAATGCTTCCAGAAATCGAGAAACATGTTCTCGAGCATTGCATGTTCCATCATAAAGGGTGAATGTTTGAGAGGTATAACCTTTTGGCAGAGGAATCCTTTGCGTAGCAACAGGGTATGGAGGTAGGTGACGGTGGACAGAGGGCGTCTTGTCTTTTACACGATCCTCCAAAAGGCGTTCCAGGTCTTCACGAGTGATGAAACTGGATGGTTCTTTCGCCGGTGGATTGTCTGCAGCCTTAGGAACTTCCTCATCATCTACTACATGGATTGGAGTGACTTCAGGATCAGTGTCTGAAGATGTTTCTTTAGCTTTTCCTTTCTCCTGAGTTTTCTCTGACATCTTGTCTGTAAGAGTCTTGAGATAATTGCATAATTCCTTCTGAGTGGCAGCCATGTCAACCTGATGCTTGGCAAGAGTCTCCTGCACCTTCATGAGATCACCTATGGTAGGTGGATTTTCTCTGACTTCTTCAGGAGATCGACTAAAAAGCGGATTGTTGATGGCGCCAGTACCATCGCTTGCAGGAGTGATCACTGGAGCACCAATATTTGGAGGAGTAGTATTGGCAGGTTGCGCCGGAGGAGTGGTATTAGCGGTACCACTAGAGCTTGGGATATTAGTTTCGGGTGTTGAACCCGAGTTGGTAACTAAACCAGACCTAAGACTGGCCATCTTTTGTGAGACTTGGATTGCAACCGAGAGAATGATCTCCCACTGTGGTCGCCAATCTGTAGATGGGGAAAAATGATTTGCTAGATTTTAAGGAATTGAGGAGACGATCGTGCGGAGGAAACTCTTTGAACCGAGCGAACTGTCTAACCTCACACAGATGTACTGCAAAAAGGGAGTGCTTTGACTTCCAGAGATCAATCTGTAGGACTCCGACCTAAACCAAGACAATGGCCGTTCCATAGTAAATTCGGTCACAAGAGAGGATGGGTCGATCTGTATGAGGGAAGCTGAGAAATGTGTGAGATCAATGGTGATCGAAATTGAAGGTGTGTTGTGTATTCTGCGTGAAGAAATAAGATAAGTTCTGATTGATTGAATTTGCTCTGTTGAGAGTAATTTCTCAGACGTCGAGTTCTTAATCTCTTGTTGTCTGTTATTTCAATCATGATTCAGAGACTTATTTATACTGCAAGAATTGTGGACACCTTGATCCCATGAAGTGTGACAGTTGCTGGAGTCAAAGAGTGGGGAAGTGGGAATCGTGTTAAAACCAGTTGCTCATCGTGCGGAGACTTGGTTGATTTTACACCCACTACTTTGCTAACTCCTCTAACTTCTTGCAAGACTTGTTCACATTCTCATCGTATGTATGAACACACGTACCGTAGACCGCCAGACCAAAACCCTAGTTGATATCCCCCATGTGACACGATTGATGTCTCGTAATTGTGGAGTCTGCAAGGCAGACGTGTATTTAGTTAGTCAGTTGTTGACTTTATGAGACGATGAGTCTTTGTATTACTGAGTTGAACATGATTCGTGATCGGTTGTCAATCCGTCAAAAATAATTTCACTTTCTTACTCACTAAATTTAAATGAAGCACAAGGTAAGGAAGAGTTCGTATCCACAGAGAGGAAATTGTTGTTATGCAATTTTCAGTTTCTAAAGTAACCAAGGGGGGATGTTTGTTGTTTAAGCGAAATACTAAAGTAAAAATAAAATAGAGCAAAGCAAATAGTTGGAATAATCAATAAGGAGAAGATATTGGTCACGGGATAGTATCATTCACAAACATGTATTATCATCAATGATTAGAATTGGTATTTTAATCTCGTATTTACTAAAAGTCCTAGGATACCTTGATCGCAAGTATAACCCGTTAATTCCCTGTTTTCATCACAACCACATTAAAAGATGCATATGTGAATTCTTCCTAGAAAGCAACCTAAAGTGTAAAAGCACAATTAAGTTTAACTCCCTACAAGCATTAAGTTTTATGGAATAAGACTCATCAATGCAAACGAATGTGTAAAAGCACTAAACGTTTTAACAAAAGTTATGATTCACTTGTGACTAGTAGGATATATCACTACAAGCACTACCCACAATTATGCTACTTAGAATCAGGGATAAACAACTTTTTCGTATTGAAAACCCTAATATAGCTCTAGAGATGAACGCAAATCGGATTGATTCCGGACTCAACCTAACAAGTATTCAAATCTTATAACACTATTAATTGTGAATCACAAACAATAAATTACTGAGACAAAACTAATTCATTGAATCAAAAACATGTTGAGAAATCAACTTTTATCCCATAACCAATAATATGTTTAGCTACTCATAGCTATGGAGTTCATCATAATCAATATTCAATAATAAAATAATGAAGAAGAAGAACAAAAGCAAAACCTAGAAGCGTAAACAAAACGGCTCTCCAAAAATTCCAAGAATAAGATATTCCATAAGTTGTAGAAGACCTTCCCTTTATAGCTTTTCTCCAACTTCTAAAATTAGGTCTAGTCTTCAAAGTCCATTAGATGAAAATCCACCAAGCCCATAAGAGGGAGAAACCCATGTAGAAAATATGTCCCAAAAGTCGTCGCCGGAAAACTGGTATTGTGGCCGGAAAACGGCCGGAAAAGTCGCCGGAAATCGGTTCAGGTGACCGGCAAAGTCCGCCCGGTCACCGGTCAACGAGTCGGATCGGTCAACTAGTCAGCTCGGCGGGTCAACTCATTCAAGCACCGAGTCAGGGAGAGTCAGGGTGAGTCAGGTCAGAGTCAGACCTGAATCAGCTGAGTGAGCTGAGTGGCCAAGGCCATTGCCATCTTGCCAGGCCATCTTGTGTTGCACCAAGATGGTGCATCGGTCTTTCGGCCCCGACCATGATGGCTAGTCAATCTCCTCTCCTCGTAGCTTTATAATTCCACAACCATCAATTCCACTTCGGATTAACACAATAACACCAATTCCATCGACAAATTCTCGGCTCCATTCAACCTCGATTCGACTGCCACTACCATTAGAAGTTCCATCATCTCGGCCAACATCCTAGCCTTGACAGAACCACACCCGCAACTCACTTTGTTGCTTTTCGATCTCATTTCGACTTCTCATTTCAAACACGACCAACATCACTGCTAACAACACCCACAACACCGTCAGCTACCTCGCAATTGCAACCTTCTTGCCACGAGCCACCAGCAAGCTCCAATTGCGAGCCACCGCATTGCCATAGCATCACAACCCTTGGACTGAAACATCAAGACTGCGGTATCTATAAAACTCAATTGCAGCAACAGCTGTTCTACCAACAACATCACCTCCCAGTTCAAGCTCAAATAATCTGCAATTGTTTCTCAGCATCCATGCCAGACAACTCATTGCAACATCAAGCCTATAGCTTCATCCTGGCTGCAGCACTTGCATCAGATTCATGACCTGCAACTGCAACCAAGCCACATTCTACCGAAAACTTCTGACTTCTCTGCTAGCTCATTTCGATCGATCCACCATTGCTCAAGCCACTTCCTGCAATCCCTGGCAAGCAACATCAACTAGCCAGCCTGCCTCAACCTCTGCCAGCATCACCAAACAACACCAACATCTCTCAATCCATAGCTCAGTGCAGCAAATTCAATCTGAGACTCGACCCAGAAGTCATCTTCACCAGAAAACTCTAGCTCAAACGGCTTCTCCTGATATCAAATCCCATTCTATCAAAACCCTCATTTCTTCTGGCACAATAAGCAATCTGTCTTACAGACCAACTTCATTCTAGCTCCATCTCCTTCATTTCAACCAAACCCACATCTCACAGACCACCATCTCTTTCATTCATCCATCATCTATTCACCCACAGAAACTCAATCTTCTCTTCCATTAACGAATTCAAAAGCTGCAGGCTCAAAACCCATGATTTCTTCATTCTGGTACTCAAATTCTTCCATTCTCAAACCCTAATTTCTCCTCAGATTAACCCCAAACGAGATGCAGATCCCCTGAACTTCACAGCACAGAGCCTTCATTCATCTTCTGAGAATATCCATCGTCAATCCATGTTATCATCTCCTCTCTGATTCTGCTTCTCTCTTTCTCGATCTCTCCCTTTTTCTGAGCTTAAGGTCTTCCTCTCTTTACCAGCAAACCCTACTCTAAATCAAACCATACCCATCGAGTGATTCCTCATAACAGTAATAACAAAACTATGACTCCAATTCGATCCCCATTTTATTTTGGGATTTTGGGATTTCAGAAATTTGTGGTGCCGCTGTCTCTCTCAGTGGATTAAGTGAAAGAATTGAGAATTGATTTTCTCGATTTTTAGGTCTTGTGTAGGAATAGTCGTGTGGATATATGCACCCTCTGATAAGTGATAAGGGATACCCTGAATGACCACCCCTTAACCTTAGCTCTACTTTGTTTAGTACTCCTCCAAATAGGGTTGCCCCTTAAGCTTGACTAGGCTCCAGATAGCACATGCCTGTGAAATGACACTCTTGCCCTTCTTGCTCAAATAAAGTGATTTCTTCTTCTTTTCCTCCGTGTGACTCCAGAGTACCTAATAACTCAAAAACACTCATAAAATACATAATTTACAAGAAAAGTAGCAAAGAAAGCGTAACTACTAAATAGTAAATTAGGTGTTTTAGACACCTATCAATTCGCAAATGTTCTAGGACTCATGAATTGAACGTATCTGTTGAGAAAGAGGTACAATTATCAAATAAATGTTGATATTTAAGATGAGCAAATATTGCTCATTTGATGAATTGTTGAATATTGATAGTTTAACCAATATTCCTTAGTCTGAGCAAATATTGCTCATCTGAGCAAATGTTGCTCGTTTGATGAATTATTGGTAGCAGGACCAAATAAAATATTAATTTAAAATAAAGCAATCAAGGCAAGTATGATAATTAAAGTGTTGATTACGGTATCAACATAAAATTATTAGTGTTTGAATATGGAATTATGAACCTTGGATTCGAAACCCTAAATTTGATCAATTGATGACTTATTAAAAAACAACCACGGAGTGAAGGAGGGACCGGCTACATGGGATGATGGGTCGACCATGTAGCGCCCTCGAGTGAGCAAATACCAAAGTCTCTTGAAGACCAGTTGGTGAAAGGATGATTAAATGCTGGTTTAATCATTTATTCAAATAGTGCTCGTCTGAGCGTTAGATAATAAAACTTTATTATGAAAAAATGAGGGACCAACCAAGGGATCATGGAACCGACCCTGGTTGGTCATGGGATCGAATGATGATCGTTTTGTGAAATCCCAAGTTGTTTGGAAGAGTTTTAAACCTAATGTGAACAAGTTAGGTCAAAATGGTGAAAATGTGTGGGACCGGCTTCTTGCAAGCCAAAAGGCCAACCTTGGTCGGTCAAGGTAATATGCCCATGTCACCAAAGTGTTCGTGTCTCAGTCCTGAGAATTTTGATATTCTATGATGCGCGTTTGAGCAACATTTGAGAAAATACGAAGAAATCAGGGTTTTTTCTCAAACTGAGGAAACTTCATAAGATAAAGGAAATAATAATAATAAAATAAGGAATCATGAAGTGTGGGACCGGCTATGGCTAAGGCATGGCCGGACGGCCAATAAGCCCGGTCCCATGGCACTTTTCCTAATTTTATATTATTTCATGATTTGAAGGAAATATCATGATTTGAAGGAAATATCATGAAATCAAGGAGTTTGTTGAAATGAAGGAGTTTCCTTAAGGTGAAGGAGTTTCCATGAAATGAAGGAAACAATAATAATAACAATAATAAAATAAAGGGCATGTGGGACCGGCCACGGCTAGGGCATGGTCGGCCGGCTAGTAGCCCGGTCCCGTGAACTTTCCCTAATTTTACATCTTTTCCTTTGTGTGAAGGAAATATCATGAAATTGAGGAATTTCATGGGATGAAGGAAATAATAAGAATAAAATAATAAGGAACGCAAGGTGTGGGTCAGGCCACAACTAGGGAATGACTGTCCGGCTAGTGAACCCGATCCCGTGATACTTTTCCTAATTTTATATCATTTCCTTGATACAAAGGAAACACCATGAAACTGAGGAGTTTCCTTTAAACGAATGAGTTTTGTTCAAATGAAGGAATTTTCATGAGATCAAGGAAAAATAATAAAATATGATAAAATAAAGAACTAGGCGTGGGACCGACCACGACATGATTGGCCGACCGGTGAGCCCAGTCTCCTAGCACCTTAGCTAATATCTTATTATTATTATTTTTCTTCCTATTTTGGATAGGTTCATCGTTCCTTCGTATTTTTGAATGCTCGTTCGTGCATTCAAGTGCTCGTTAGTGCATTATTGTTGAGTACACTTGCACCATTTTGGTCGGGGCTTACTCGATAGCGGCTTAGATGACCGTACGTTGAATATTTATCACTAACCCATGGAATTCTGCTGGGAAGAACCATGAATTGAAGTAATGAAATATTATGAAGAACGTAGAATATTTTCTAGGGATTCAGTTAATGAATCTAATAATTCAGAAATAATTAATTGATGGCTCTATACAAGCACGATCGTCTAGGAGCATTAATTATTCAAGAATTGAGCGATATGAGCTTGTTGAAAAGTCATATCCCTTTTATATAGTCAGGGAAAACATTGTTACATCCTGAAGACGTTATTGCTCTATACTAGCAGGCAAGCTGTCTAGGAGCCGTCCAATCGTTCGATTCCATATAGAAGTAATTACCGAAATTATTGCTCAGTAATCATGAGACATGCCTTTGTCTCAGTTGAGAGACTGCATATTCACGTATGCTCTGAGAGACAATAAACTCAGTCTGAGACTCTTGCGGCATGAGCTTTCATGCTTCAATGAGAGACATGAGCCTCAATACTCATCTGATTGCTGGATCAGGAATATGCACAATTATGGTTTTACGATTTTAGCCTTGGTCAAAAATCCACCATCTACAATACCTAAGTTTGCATTTCTAGCAAACTATCCTAAGAGCTAGGCAAACTTCATTTCTTGTTGTTTTTGATGGAGCCGTCTATTCAGAGAGGAAAGTATTGTTATTAGGTGAAATCTCTTACGATCGCTCGTTTAAAGAATTCTGTGGGATCAAGAAGCTCTACGAGTACCATTGGTGGGAAACTAGATAATTACAGTGTTATTAGTTTTCGATTGATTTGATTGACTAACGGTTGTTGAAACTTTGATTGCACCTAGTTTGTTTATTCTTGAGAATCTTCTCTTCTGATATAAGATTCACTCAAACTAGATCGAAGTATCGACGGGATCTTTAGAGCTTTTGTTAGATTTAAAGACATCTTGTGATAATTCATTGTTAACAGACTCTCTTCTGTGCGTAATTGATCATAAGAGATTTAAGTGGTGTTGTGTAGGTTATTGAAGATTAAAGACGATTTGAAGAAGAAGAAGATTTCTTATTGGTTTTCGTATCTTGTGAATTTGTGTGCACAAACCTTGATCGGCTGGGATCCATCTAGAATCGAATTTATTCGATTGATTAGTTGCGTGAGATCGGCATTCTCAATATATATCTTTGAGATTTATTTTGATTGAGTGCGAATCTATACTTGACTATTTTGGTAGTTAAAGTTAGATTGATCTAACCATACAAAGGAGTTTATTAGGTTAAACGGAAGAGCCTTTGTCAACGACTCATCTATATCTTGTAGCAAAGATTGATTAGAGTGGTTACCAAATAGATTCTTCCTTTGCTGTTTGGAATATGATCCAAAGGACTTGTTATTCACGTGTGTGACTCTAGAAGTCGAAGGCGCGGGGATATTGAGGGAACGAAGTAGCTAGGGGTAGTATGCTTGGTCATAACTATACGAAGATGGTTTAGATTTTGTATAAAGGCTTAATTCTGAGAGTATTCAAAACTGGACTAGGTCCCGGGGGTTTTCTGCATTTGCGGTTTCCTCGTTAACAAATTACTGTGTCTTTTACTTTGATTTCTGCATTATAATTGTTTATTATAATAAAGTAAAATACACATACGTTAACTCTGTTATACTTGATAGTGATCCTATAGAGTTTGGTTATTACCGAACCTATTATCAAGTAGCACACTTTGATTGTCGTATCATCTCAATCTTGTATCCATATTCAATCACACAAGTTATCTTGTTGTCGTATTGTATCGATCTCGTATCCATAGACGATCACACAAAGTGTGAATACCGAAGTTGTTGTATTGTCTCGACTTTGTTCATAGACGATCACATTTGGTAAGAGGACTTATAGGTTGAAACAAAAAGATTGTGGTGTATTTGGGTACCCTCGTCTTTTCATGTTGGTTGTCTTAATCCTACCCACTCTCAGGGATTTTGATACAAGATGGTAACATAGCATGGGATTTTGATACAAGCTGGTAACATATTTACTGACAGCAAATGATACCAATGATAAGACAATGAAAATAGTACTCGAAACAAATCCACATCAAACTTTTGAGCCTAGCCCTTCTTTACTATCTCTTGTTGTTTCTTTTTATCCCATGCCTTATGCGTGGAACTCAACTTAGACATGTCCATAGTCATCAACTCGTGCTCACGTCTTGCTTCTTCCGCTTTGAGACGACGATCAATCATAGCATTCTCTTTAAGAGTAGCAATGGACTTTGACGCATCTTTTTCTTTGAGATATGAAATGATTTTGTCGGAGCTTTGGGAGAATATTGAATCGGCTGAGGACGACGAATTATCTCCGGCGTGTTTAGCCTTCTTAAGCATTTTATTGTGTTTAATGCCTCTTGTTCTCTTCTTTGGGTGATCTTTTTCAATTTCAACATTTGGTGTTGGTTTATAGGGAAGATGGATAGATACCCTTACTTTATTATCGGCTTCCACTTTATGTTCTTCATCTAGTTCTTGTTCATGTTCTTCTTCTTCCCGTTCTTCATTTTCTTTATCAATTTCAACGGTCGGAATAGGTGCAACAGGAACGATTTCTTCATCCTCATCGGTATATTTTGTATAGTCATAACCCTTTACATATTTGAAGAGTTTGTAAACTTCTTCACGTGAAAATGCCTTACGATAGATTCTTGTGTACTCGATCCGTGCTTGGTGAGTCTACAATTGAAATTTGTGGGGTTAAAATTCAATAACAAAAGATAAAAATTCTTCAATTCCTGCACAATATGAGCAATTGGTACTTCAAATTGACTTGAAATTACACTAAAAAACTTAATTGAGCAACAAGAGTCTTACCAAGTCTTCGGGTGACCAACCGCTACCTTTCTTCCGGTAAACCTTGCCAATGAGAGAAACAAAATTATGGGTTTCTTTATTTATAACCAATAACCGATTCTCCAAGCTATGTTGATTATGATTATACGGATTTTTCGTTTTTTCATTGAAATAAGGTATGATCTTCCCCCATAGTTTTCCTTTTTTTGTTGAATTCCAACGGCACCATCACCTCCAAAATTGATATATGCTGTAACAAGTGCTAGATCTTCTTCTAAAATATAATTTGGAGCTCTCATTTGAAATAGATTGGTAGAAGAATGGCTTGAACGGATTGGGAGAAAATGTGTAGAACACCAAAGCAAAGAAATAGATTTTTATAGCCAAAAATCCGACCGTTCAACGGTCATTTTTTTTAAAAATAAATTGGAATACTCATCCGCTCATCAAGTGACCGGATTGATAAAGCAAATTATTCCATCCGGTGACTAAGTGACCGGATGACAAAAAAAAAAAAATATATTTGAACACTTAATGTCCGGATGGCATATCCAGTCACCCAGTAACCAGATGGACTACTCCACAGCCTACTCCGTACATCAGTGGAGTACCATATGGACTTCAGAAAGATATGGACCTAAATGATGCCCATAGTGTCATTTTTTATCCATAAAAAGTGGATTATCAGAAAGATATGGATTTATTTTTACTTCATAGGAGTTGCCCTAAAGACTCTTTCATTCCTCTCTATCCACAATACTGCCCACCAAATTGCAAATGGCATAATATCCCATATCCTGCTTCTAATACTTTGAGTTGGTTTCCTTTTTCCTTCTCCATTCCCAAATGGTATTTCTTACAGAATCATGAAAAATCTATTGCAGCTTATAACTATCCGGGAAAAAAATTCCAAACTTCTCTTGGAATTTTACAGTGCAAAAAAAAATGTTGACTTGAATCAGCATCCTTCTTACAAAGTAGACAACCATTAACTATTAAAAAGAGTTTTTATATGTGTCTAAGGTTATTGCATCATTATAACACAAAGGCCATACAACAAAAAAAGTCGCCCCCGAAGAATTTTTAGATTCCAGATGCACTTATCTAGGAAAGATATCAAACCATCAATATCTGAATCTTTATAGCAAGTTGCCGTGAAAAACTCACTCTTACCGTTTTTCCAAATATTTTGATCTTCACCGTTTCCAACACTAAAATATAAATCAAATTAAGTAGGTGTACGACATCCTATATTTCCCCATTCTTTAGATTCCTGCAGAAAGAAAAGTTTCAATTGTATCCTTGATTGATATCCAACATATCTTGTATAGTTGCCTCCTGCAGTCTGCTAATCTTGTAAAGTGCAGGAAATAAAGACATTAGAGTTTGTCCATTAAGACAAAAATCTTTCCTTAAAAGGAATATGTCACCACTATTGACTTGAATCACAATGCCGCTCATACTATCGTCATCAATTTTGTTATTCTCAACTTCGTCATTCGGCACCTAATATGACAATTACATGAAATTAGAGCGCCCAAGCATGTAAATCAAAGGCAATCATAAATTCAAGATTTAAGTGATCTAACATCATCAAAGTTATTCATTATGCATTCAAGACACAAGCAAACAACGTGAAGATACAAGAAAGACGTTTTCCAAGCAAGTCCGCCTGAGTCAATTTTACACTACCCTGTACAAGACGACGAACTGGGAGCAATCGGTAAGAAATCTAAGGTTAAGTCATATTTCATTCTCTTAGTATAAATGTCCTCTACAACATATCCAAAATTCACATCAATTGGATGCATGAGCAAAAAGGTGTGACTGAAACATTCAACTACATGCCAGCTGAAAATTTTCTGAAAACTTCCTGGAAGTTTACTGTTTCGTCGATTTCGACCCCTAAACATGCTTAAAATTCAAAAAGCTTCGTTCAGAAAGCCAGGAAATTTTCTGGGCATGAAGAAACATGGGTAGACCGCGAAAATTTGACATTAGATGAAAATTCTACAACATTTTTGCTAAAAAACTGAGTTCTGAATTTTCTAGTGACGTTTCGACGAAACTTTTCATTCGTTCACATGGATTATCATTCATTCATCCACAAATCAGAAATTTTATGCTTCTATGAAGAAAATACAAGATGGATACTTACTTGGATGGTCTCTAAAGCATTCGAAGAGCCAGAATTGCCAGTATCAACATTAGGAGCATCATTGCTTTCATTCGGTCTTGAGTTCTGGATATCTTTTTTGTCACTATCCTCCGAAGTCGAATGAGCATCACCAGTATTCTCCACTTCCATGAGAATATCCTCCTGGATACATTCACAACAATTAATATTTTATTCACGAAGTATCATAACTGGTCGTGCAAAGAGATACTTACATCAATTTCTTCTTCAACACTCGATTCAGGAACCGCTTGTCCAGCAGCAGTGAATTGAAGACCGTCGATACTTGACGGACCAAAGTTCTATAACGAAGTAACAAACATTGGTTTTTTGATCCTAATTACACGGATAACAAGAAGTCACGACAAAAAAAGCACTGACAACTCTTCACTATGACCATACACGGTCAATGGTCAATACCCTAATTCGATGGTTCATATATGTCACACTTTTGCTGCTATGTACACAATACTTCCTGAGTCAATGGATGATCATCACTAAACAAGGTCTATGGAAGGGTTATGGTCAATTCTACAGACTTTAGTCTACTTCATTCGATCAAAGGCGTGAAAGGAAATATACAATAAAAGCACGGACATTAAAAAATCATGATTCAATATCTACGAAGCAAAGTTTCTCGAGCGATCAAAGTAACATCCACTATAAAAAAAAAATTAATTATCCAGGAGGATTGCAACATTAATCATCAGATTCGTCATCTTCATGATCATCGTCCTCCATGGAATCCTCTTCAATTTCTTCCTCAGAGTCGTTGTCAGAATCTTCACTGGGGACTTCTTCCAACTGATCCTCAGAATTGCCATACATCGCATCTAAATATTCATCTTCTTTGCATTCGGATCGGAAATCAGCCTCGGCCAATCGCTCAATTTCCCTACCAGGTGTATATGGCCTAATTCTACGTTCGCTAGGCTTCCATACGGATTCAACTTCCTCAACATCTGAATCTGAAACTACACCGTCATTACGAGATCGAATTTCATCCTCAACTATTAGCTTTGTCTGCTGAAGTCAGCGCTGTTTTTGATAAGTTGCAAGCTTCTCATCTTCGGATTTTCTCTTTGAAAACCTATCACGAGCAACTTTCATATGATCCAGAGACATGCCGTTTATCATCTCTCCAACATTTCTTAGAGACTGAGCTACCTCGACACGCGCATTTGCAGAGATTTTCATCTATGGCTTGGACGTGTTGGAATATTACATAGTTCTCACTGTGTGAACATCCACTACTAAGTCATGAAAAACTCACACCAAGACAATATTTCATCATGAACAATTGTCTATCTTTAATGCTTATTCAAAACCGATATTTTGATTTTGACAAAATAATAAAACGTGAATTACTCACATAAAATTTTCAAAAAAAAAAAAAAATTCAACGTGAACAAACTTACGTAAATAAAAAAAAAAATCCTTTTTATTAAACGTGAAATAATTCACGTGATTTAAAAAAAAAAAAAATCCCTCGTACGATCGTTCGTCTTCGAAACGAGGGTTTATTCCGATTTTGTGAAAGTTCACACCTTAAAGATAAAAGTTTGGTTTTCATGAAAGCTCATAAACAAAATTTTATCACTAGACACGGGTCTATTCAAAAAAAGAAGAAAAAAATCTCTCCTAAGTTAGGGATTATTGCTCGTTTCTCAAACTAACGAACGAACGTCCGTTCCTAAAACAAGGGTTTTATGAAAAAACTCACTCCTATATATACATATATAAATGATTTTTAACATGAACAAATCATGAACAAGTTACAAAACAAAACAAAAATTGCGTACACAGTGGAGGTCTTAGGACGGTGGCGGCGATTTGCCTGGTCGGCGCGTCTCCGGCAAAAACATTTCCTCTCCTCTGCTGCTTGTGCGTGAAGGGGATGAAGGTGGTTGTCGGTCAATGGAGGAGAAATAAAATTAAAAAAAAAAAAAGTGTTTCTTCCCATTTATAGCGATTTTATTTCCTAAACCTAATTCCACATGGATTTCCTTTCTTGGGCCCGGACCCGTGAATCCTAATCGACCAAGGTTAGACGTCTCATCACCAAAATCAGCAGAGCCATGACAATTTACACTCATTAGATGGTGCTTTATCATGCCACTGGGATCTTCATTCGAGCTCGTACACGACATCATTTGAGCAAATCGAAAATTCGGTAACATTATTTTACGACTAAGTTCAATTAGTTATTTTGTCTATAACTAGAAAAAATCACCATCTAGTGTTGACTGAGGAACATGATTGTCCCTCACTAAGCAGGGGACTTAATGTTGATGGTGGATTTTTGACAAAGGCTAAAATTGTAACCTTACATATTCCTAATCCAGTAGTCAGACGAATAATAAGACTCATGTCTCTCGTTTAAGCATGAAAACTCATGCCACGATGATCTCTAACTTAATGTACTGCCTCTTATAACATCCCTAAGAACCTCTGACTGAGTGTATTGCCTCTCAAAGCGTACATATGCTGTCTCTCAACTGAGACCACGACATATTTCATTAACTGAGCAATTCCAGTAATCACTTATGTATATAATTGAAATGATTGGACGGCTCCTAGATGTATTAATCACTAGTATAGGGCAATAACGTCTTCAGGATGTCGCAATGTTCCCTAACTTTACAGAATAAAGATTCAAATCGAGTGTTACGCTTCAACTAGCTCATACCTCGATTTTCGAATAATTATAATGCTCCTAGACAGCTTTCCTTCTAGTATAGAGACATCAATTACTTAATTATTATATTCACCAACTGAATTCCTAGAAAATATTCTACGTTCTTCATAATATTTTGTTACTTCAATTCATGGCTCTTCCCAGCAGAATTCCAAGAGTTAGTAATAAATATTCAACGTATGGGCATCTGAGCCACCACCGAATAAGTCTCGAGAAAATGGTGCAAGTGTACTTAGCAATAATGCACGAACGAGCACCCGAATGCATGGACGAGCATTCAAAAATACGAACGAACGAGGAAACCTATGCAAAATAGGGAAGAAAAATAATAACAATAAAATATTAAAAAAGGCGCCTATGGGACCGGGCCCACCGGCCGGCCGGTCATGCCGATGTGGCCGGTCCCACGCCTCTTCCTTTATTTTATTTAATTTTATTATTTTCCCTGATCTCATGAAAACTCCTTCATTTGAGCAAAACTTCTCAGTTTCATCATATTTCCTTCACATGATGAAAGTAATACAAATTAGGGAAAGATGTCACGGGACCGGACCTACTAGCAGACCAGTCATGCCCTAGCCGTGGCCGGTCCCACACCCTATAATCCCTTATTTTATTATTATTATTATTTCCTTCATCTCATGAAACTCCTCCGTTTGAACAAAATCCTGATTTCTCCATATTTTCTCAAATATTGCTCAAACACGCACCAGAAAATACCAAAATTCTCAGGGCTGAGACACAGACACTATGATGATGCGGGCATATTACCTTGACCGACCAGGGTCGGACCTTTGGCTTGCAGGAAGCCGATCCCACATATTTTCATAATTTGACCTAATTTGTTCATATTAGGTTCAAACTCTTCCAAACAACTTGGACTTTCATCAAACGATCGTCAGTCGGTCCCATGACCACCAGGGCCGGTTCCATGACCCCTTGGTTGGTCCCTCACTTCTCCATGATTAGGTTTTATCACCTAATGCTCAAATAAGCACTATTTCAATAAATGATTAAACCAGCATTTAATCATCCTTTCACCAACTAGTCTTCAAGGGACTTTGGCATTTGCTCACTTGAGCATCTGGGCACTAGATGGCCGGTCCATCATCCCATGTAGTTGGTCCCTCTTTCACTCGGTAGTTGATTTTCAATAAATCATCAATTGATCAACAGTTGATCAAAATTAGGGTTTCGAATCCGGTGCTCCGCAAAGCATAATTCTGAGCAGGTTCAAACACTAATAATTTTATGTTGATCCTGCAATCCACATTTTAATTGATTATACTCGGTCCAGTTTCCAATATCTTAAGTTAATATTTTATTTGGTCCCGCTAATAATAATTCATCAAACGAGCAATATTTGCTCAAACTAGAAATATTGATTCAATAATCAATATTTAATTCATCAGACGAGCAATATTTGCTCAGACTATGAATATTGATTCAACTATCAAAATTCAGCAGTTCATCAAATGAGCGATATTTGCTCACACGAGCAATATTTGCTCAGAAATATTGGTTCAACTATAATATTCAACAATTCATCAAATAAGCAATATTTGCTCATACGAGCAATATTTGCTCACTTTAATTATTACCATTCATTCGAAAATTATACATCTGTCTCAACAGAAATGTTCAATTCATGTATCCTAGAGCATTCTTAAATCATGCTCGACTTAGCAATACAAAGACTCATCGTCCAATCAAGTCAAAAACTGACTAATTAAATACACGTCTGCCTTGCAGACTCCACAATCACGAGACATCAATCGTGTCACATGAGGGATATTAACTAGGGTTTTGGTCTGGTGGCCTACGACACGTGTGTTCACCCACGACGAGAATGCGGCTAAGTCGTGCAAGAGGTTCGAGGAGTTAACAAAGTAGTGGGTGGACAATCAACCAAGTCTCCGCACGATGAGTAACTGGTTTGAACACGATTTCCCACTTTTCCACTCTTTCACTCCAGCAACCATCACACTTACTGGGATCAATGTGTCTACTATTTTTAGATATAAATAAGTCTTTGAATCCATGATTGAAAAACAAGAACGCTCGTCTGAACAAAGAATTCTCATCACACACGAATTCTCATCATCTGAGCAATCACTCTCAAAATTCAATCAATCAGAACTTATTCACGAAGAATACACAACACATCCACAATCCTTAATCATCAATGATCTCACACATTTCTCAGCTTCCCTCCTACAGATCGACCCATTCTCTCTTGTGACCGAATTGACTCTGAAACGGCCATTGTCTTGGTTTAGGATGGAGTCCTACAGATTGATCTCTCGAACTCAAAGAACTCCCGTGCAGTGCATCTCTTTGCAAAAGGTTAAAGCAATTTTCTCGGTCGAGAGTCTCCTCCGTACGGTCGTCTCTCCACTTTCCTAAAAAACCAGCAAATCGTTTTCTCCCATCAACAAGGGTGAAGAGCAACGACAACAAAAATCTATTTGGATGTAAATATTGATCCTTATTATTCTGAATAGGGTACACATCTTAATGTTAAATGGATCAAACTTCTCATAAATCAGAACTCAACAGTATGTAAAGATCATTAAAACTGGTCATCTCTCAAATACGTATCTAATATAATTAATTCTATGTTCACTTTAGCAGGGTAAAATTGATGTAACAAAGAAGTTGTCGAAGAGATTTGCAGAAAAACTACAATCTTATAGAAAACCCAGGGACCTATTCCAGATTGAAGACACACTGGTTTAAGTTGTTACACCAATTACCTACTACCAGATTTTGGACTTGATATAATACATGCTTCAGTTGTATTCGTTCTCCTATAGAACTCCTAACAAAACATCGATTCTCTTCAGGAATTTATTTTTGTAAATCTTCTAAAAATTCTCTTTGGAATATGCTCTTGAAAATCTTCTAGCATGACTTTAATTCTCTTTAGAAGATGCTCCTCAACAACGTTCAATAACTTAATTGATTCTCCCTCACTAGATTACCTAGAAAAATTTATAGACATCTTGACCTATCAAATCTAAGGTTTATGAAAAACACCTATATACAAGTTCCATAATTACCAAAGAAGATAGATTATATGTGCTTTACGATCCCCAAGTAAAGTCTTCAAAAAGTCACTCTTGTTTGTGAAGAACAGAGATGTAGAAAACAACCTTATGCAACTCACATACAATTTTCAAGGGATGGTTTGTGTGATTACATGAAACTTTTATTTATAGTGAATGATCAAGGCTGGGTTGCTTGGAAATAAATCTACCTTGTCTAGGTTATGAAAACCAAGTACTTGATTAAAATATACCTTTATTCACGTATTTAGGGTTTCTGTTCGCGGATTATTGCTAAAAGTTCGTGTACACTTTCTATTCACGAATTCAAACTTAGACACACGTATAAGTGTTGCTTTATCAAATCTTCTTCGTTATAACTCGGAATCGAGTGATTCTTAACTTGTTGTATTCGTTTTTCATTCATTACAACATGAGGACCTTTCCAAGGATAAAGGTCATTATCAAGAAAGTTTTAGTCTTCATTGCCCTCGAGTATATACATAAATGTATATTTACCGTTATATAAATTTTTCCATAGCTACTTGTTTTGATAGATATAGAGACAGAATGAACAAGAGAATCAAGTATTTTTTACTAAAATATAATGAAATTATCCATATATTTCTTCGTGAGTCTTAAATCTTCAGTCTTCAAGGATAACTTTGATTATATACTCTATTTATTAAACCTAATTTAGTATGAAACTGACTTTAGGAGACTAAATCAAGAATTCTTTTTGTCATCTAAATATGACAACTAACTTAACATACCGCCGCTAGTGGGTCGAACCGAGCAATGCTCTAACAACTTTTTGTCCAGTAAATAGCCTACGATAGCATTCGCTCAAGTGCATCACGCTATGTCCACATATCATACACCATTTTACAGTTTTCTGAAGTATGTGTAACAATTACGGCCTTTGCCTTAAATCTGTGATTACTTTCCTCCCATGACATTCATGTTGTTTTATCAATGGTAGTGTTATTTGTTTGGTTACGAACAATAACAAGTGAATTCTTACCTTTGTCTAGTGTTTACCTCTTTATTTCTCATTTTGAATATCATCATACATCTGAACGCTTGGCCATGGATCGTTCTCATCTGGGGTGAGCATTTTTATGTCGGGAAATACATACCAAAAGTATGCCCAAAACCAAAGTTGCAAAAAATAACTGACTCTTCTATATTTTAAATTCGGTGTGCTGGATATTTGGGACATCTTACGAGACAAAAATTAAGGAAAGTTATGTTATTCCTATCCTAACTTAGAATAACAAGAAAACAAACATACTATGACGGTTATCTTGGGATAACCCAACCTAGAATGGGATATTAAAGGTGCTCAAGAAATTTTGGAGAGTGGGAAATATTCTTCCCAAGATACACTTGTTATGTGGAGGTTGCTCAAGAATGGCCTAGCTGTAGCTAGTAGTATGAAGAAAACACTTACATGGGGTGAATGATGATTGCAGACTCTACAACAAAGATGTTGAAATTGTTGACCACTTATTTCTCCGCTGTCAAGCAATTCAAGCTGCTCTCTTTGCATCACCTTTGTGTCCTAGAACTGGTGAAGTGCTAGCTGATACAACACATGACTACACTGCTAGATGGCTGGCAGAAGGAGGTGGCTTTGCAAACGAGAGCTTGTATGTTTTGGGATGTACGAAAATCCAAGAATAGCAATCTTTTTAAAACTAAGAAGTTTATTGTCCAGTCTATCATTCAAGAGGCAATGTACTGGTTCAATATGGAGGTCAGTGTTGGAGAGAATCAATACGGTCTCACCGAGAATGAGTTATTGGAGGGCCAAAAGGATAACTAAGAGCCATCAAGTGTGGATAACATCAAGATCAATTTTGATGGAGTCGCTGGACCAAATGGATACGCATGCAGTGCCATTGCTAGGGATAGGTGGGCTAATTTACAGGGATGTCAAAATAAGATACTAAACTTTAATTTTGCAGTATACGCAGAAGTTTATGGAGCTTTGCTTGTTGTGGAGTTGGCCACGGCCCACGGGTAAAGAGCTTGGGGATATTATGCTTTTAAGGGCTCTTATCATCATTAACACACTCAAGTACAGGCACTACAAGTCCATCTGGCATATTCAGACCACAATTATCAGAATTAGAGATGATCTACGAGTCCAAATCTGTTCACACTCCTCTAAAGGATGTATATTTCACATATTCTTCTGATTGGTTGATTATTTAAATGATGGTCTCATTACCCTCCATGTTTAGAATCACGACCCTCGTTACATAACTCCCTAAATTAAATCAATGGTAGAGATTGAAATGTGAAATATACACTCTTTAAGGAGTGTGCACGAATTCGCACTCGATGATCGACAGGCACTACAAGTCCAGCTGGCGTATTCAGAACACAATTATAAAAATCAGGGTGATCTAAACGTGGAGTTTCACTTTGTCAAAAAGGAAGCCAACAACGTGGCTCATACTTTAGCAGCCTATGCTGTAACTACCAACACTTCTAATGTGTGTGTGGTTAATACCCCTCCTTGTATTTCTCAGCTCGTTCCTAGTGAGAATTCCCCTTGCTGCTTAATTCTGTTTTGTTTTCCTTCCTGCAAAAAAAAAAAAGAAAAAAAAGGCGCGCGAGTACAGTACTTGGGTGATTAACTGGAAAATTTGGAAAGTACTCTAGCTCATAATTTCCTTTGATGTCCACTCAAAAATCAAACGAACGAGTACTATCCATGTACTGCAATTCAAACGCGCCAAATTTGCTCACACGGCTTTTGCACTACTGTTTCCAGACCAAAAATCTCAAAACTACTAAAATTCTCCATTCTCAGTTACTCGTCTCAGGCTTGCTATTTACTTCCCCAAACCTTTACAACAACCTCATCTTAACCTATGCTCCACACCTAGATAACAACCTCCAAACCCTAACAAATCTTCTTAATTCCATTAAGTCCACGAATCCTATACCCTTTAATTCAATTATATCCAATCTCTCTCAGCATGGTTTCCCTTTTTTCTCAATTTTGACAACTTCGTTTATGCAAGCCAAAAATGTTCCTTTTGATAATTACACTCTCTGTAGTTCTTTAACTGCTTCATCTTCAATCAGGACCTTAAATATAGGCAAGCAGTTACACACCCATGTCGTGAAGTCGGGTTGGATATCAAATGTGTATGTTGGCAGTTCTCTGGTTGATTTCTACGTGAAATTGTCCATCATCAATGATGCGGTGAATGCGTTTGATGAAATTACTCTTAAGAATATTGTGTGTGTTAACGCTCTTCTTTCAGGTTTAGCTGATGCTAAAATGTGGGTTCAAGGTCTAGATTTGGTTCATAAGTTATACGCATTAGGACTTGATTATGATCTGTTCACACTGTCGGCGATACTACGTGTATGTGCAGGATTATCTGCAATTGAATTGGGTAAACAAGTGCATGCCCGTTTAATCCGTAAAAATGTTGACATCAAATATGATGTGTTTTTACAAAGTTCATTGATTGAGATGTATGGAAAATGTGGCCTTGTAGAGAAAGCTAAGAATGTTTTTGATCTAACGGAAACTGCTAGAGGCGGAGAAAGAAACAGAGATGTTGTTGTTTGGACTTCAATGTTAAGCTGTTATGGTAGAAACGGTCAATTCAAAGATGTTATTCGAGTGTATGAACTAATGGTAGCAAATGACGTAACACCAGACGCAGTTGTCTTTGTTGCAGTCATATCAGCTTGTAGACACACTGGAAATGTGAATCTTGGGTTAAAGTATTTTGAGTCTATGGTTCATGATTTTGGACTACAGCCAGATTATGAACATTATGGTTGTTTAGTTGATTTGCTTTGTAAAGCTGGTGAATTGGAGAAGGCGTGGAAATTGATGAGTGTGAGTAACAGTAGGGCTAGTGTTTCAGTATGGGGAGCTTTACTTAGTGCTTGTGTTGACTATGGTAATGTTGAAATGGGAAAACTGGCTGCTAACAAGGCACTTGAATTGGATCCAAAGAACGTAGGCATCTATGTTTTGTTGTCAAATTTGTATGCTAATGTTGGTATGTGGAACGAGATTGGGGAATTGAGAGAGTTAATGAAGGAAAAAGGTTTGAAGAAAGATGTTGGATGTAGCTGGGTTGATGTCAATAGTTAGACTTGGCATGCTATACAATCAATATATGAAAATTTCAACCTGTACTCTAGTAGTCCAGCAATAAAAGTTGCTTGGTAATGTTTCATTAGCTGCGGTTATGAGTATCATCTGGAAGACCAGGTATACTGCATGTTTGAGGATGATGTTCCAAGGAAGGACATGGTGTTTTAAACAATTATGTTTGTTCACAAAAGGATGCTGAGAGAAGAAGCAAATCTGATGAGAATTTTGGGTTAGTAGCTTCACAGGTTACAAAAGATCGCATATGGAACCCAATCTTAGGAAACCAAGTCAAGTTGAACCTTGATGGCTCATCGAGGGGGAGGAATCATATACAAAGACTACACTGGTGACATCATTGGTTGCCTTGGTGTGGGTAATGGGCATTGGCATTAACTTTGCAGGTGAAGTTGCTGCCATCAATTTAGGCTTAGAATAGGAAGTTATTAATGGTTTGCTCGACATTTAGGCTTAGAATGGGCAGTTAGTAATGGTTTGCTCGACATTTAGGCCTAATCTGGCACTCTGGCTGAAGTTACAATTCTAAAAGATTAAATCAAACTTGGAGTTCAAGAGAAAATTGGTATCGGAGTAATTTAAATGCGAACAACTTAATTCTCACTTGACTTGCAGAGAAGTTAACTTAGATGCTGACTGCATAGCTAACAGAAGCAATTCGTAGGAGAAAGGTGAAAAGAGAAGCTTTAAATGGAACACCCTCTTCTCCCCTGACCATTGAATTTTCCCCTCGGAATCTACCATGGTCCAATAGATATTATAGTTAAATGATCTTTCCTTTCCTATTATTTTGCCTTTAGCTTTGAGGTCTCTTTGTTAATCAGTCTTGCTTTTCTTTTGTATTCTCTCACTCTTTTTTTTTTTTTTTTTTTGGAGGTCGATGTAATCCAGACCGTTCGGTGGAGACTAGATCACATACTAGATAATGATGTAACATCTATTTCCCTCTACATCTCCCTATAGATCACCCCATTAAATTCAATTTAATCACACTCATTTTTTTCAATAACACTGTCATCCTAGCGGTCGAAACTCGATCACTTACTAGATAATGATGTAACAACTATCCCCGCATCTCCCTATAAATTCACCCCATTATATTCAATTTAATCACTCATTTTTTCATCAACACTGTCATCCTACTTTTTTGTATCTTAATTCTTTGTTTAATTTTTAGTTTCTAATCAATGGATTCTTCTGACGAAGATGTGCGCATTCATATGAATCGATTTGAAGAACAACAACGAATGTTCGTTCAGGCATTGCGACAAATCGATGATGAGTCAGATGAAGATAGAGGATTAAGCAACAATTTGCTGCAGCTACATTCATCGGGATATATACCTGGAGCTCCAGAGCCAAAAATAGTATTCACAAGAAGGTATATGTACCAGCATCGGGATGAATGGCACGAGAAGTTGACGCACGATTATTTTCTTCCCGACCGTGTGTTCTCTAATGAAGATTTCCAACGCCGATTCTGCATGCCCCAGCATTTGTTGTTAAAGATTATTGGTGAGCTTTGTCAGGTAGAACCCCAATTTAATTATCAGTATGATGCACAGAATATTAGAGGTCATAGCCCCGAACAAAAGGTTACTTCAGCCTTAAGGATTCTAGGATATGGCAAACCTCCATATTTTAGTGATGAGTACCTTCGTATGGGAAAAAAAACTACATACAAGTATCTTGCGTTGTTTTGCGAAGCAATGATTAATCATTTTGGTTCAACCTATTTACGAAAACCAACTGACGCGGATGTTAGAGAAATATTAAAGAAAAATCAGGAAAGGGGATTTCCAGGAATGCTGGGTAGTCTTGACTGCATGCATTGGGTATGGACCGGATGCCCTACCTTCTGGGCCAGTTAGTATAAGGGTCACTATGCAAAACCAACGGTTATCCTTGAGGCTGCTGCTTCTTATGATTGTTAGATATGGTACGTTTTTTTCGATCTTCCGGGATCTGAGAACGATATAAATGTTTTACACAAGTCGTCTTTGTTTGAAGATTTAAAATATGGAATTAATCCTCAGGTAAATTTCAATATCAACAGTAATCATTACACTCATGGTTATTATCTTGCAGATGGAATTTATCCCAAATGGTCAACTTTAGTTTAATATTATTGTCAGTCACCTTTCGACGAAATCGGTCGTTCATACACGTATTTTAATCGTAAACAAATGAAATTGAGGAAGGATGTGGAACAGGCTTTTGGAATTCTGAAGCGGAAGTTTGCCATCATTTGTGGGCCTTATCGTGGTCTAAGTGCTCGTGAAATGCATAAGACTATGCTAACTTGTATTATTATGCATAACATGGTAATTCAGGAAACCCGTCGAAATAAGGATTGGATTAATTATGCGGATGTTGACTTAAGGCGTGAGATTGAACCAGAAAGAAGATTACCTGCAAGGAACTATGCGCAGATGACTAGTCACATTGAGAACAGAGCTTTGTATGACAGGTTAAGGGAAGATCTCAAAGCGAATATGTGGGTTGAATTTGGAAGAAATGGAGTTCGTATTGATTAATGTTAGATCATTTTAATATTGTTTGTTATAAGTATAGTTGATTAGGTTTAATTTCTTGTTCGAATCATTCTAAATTTTCAAGTTTATGGTTATTGTTTGAAAGTTTTAAAATTTACGTTTTTCACTAGAACTAGCGGTCTAATATACACCGAACGACCTAGAATGCATCGCTAGCGGCGTAGACTCAATCGCCAACAATCCTTATATATACATACAATTTCATCCATTTTAAAATCACACCTTCACTCAAAAATTTCTCTATTTTCTGGGTAATTTATGGATGATCCTAGCATTACTGATGATGAAGATTTATCTCTTTGTAGAAACTATATAATATACTACCCAAAGAAAGGTTAAGAACGACGGATGAATGGTTTACCCAGTATGAGTTATTGGGGTAAAATTCATGAAACCTTCTGCACAGAGACATGTAATCCTCATAACCGAGATCGGGCTGCGTTGTTTTGTCGATTCATTACTATAAAAAAAAATCTTGTGGAGTTTATAGCTATGAGACGAATTGTCAATCTATATCGTCTTAGAGGTGACACCAATGCTGAATTGGGAATACGAACTCAAGACGAATGGCGGAGGTGGAAAGGAAAAAAAAAATTGAATACGAAGTGCATTTCCAAATTCTTGTGGAGTTTCTCATAACTCGTATGTGATGTTAGTTTTAATTGAATGCTTCTCTTGTTAAATGGGTAGGATGTGGAGTTTTAATGTAATGTTTAATTTCAACGGATGATGCCAAGTTTTAATGTAATGTTTAATTTCAGTGGTTGTTGTCAAGTTTTAATGTAATTTAAATTTCCAATTAATGAAAAACTAAAAAAAATTCATTCATATTAACCGAATTATTACATTTTCATGGAAATTAAAGTTGAACATTAGTTAAGTGGCACTACTTCATCGTGGTCTGATTCATCATCCTCATTTTCGTGTTGACCTTCAAATTGTTTTCTCAAATTTCTCTTGTTATGTTTTTATTCCAACTCCTTTGCTAACCTGTCCATCTCCATCTCTCATACCATCAATTATATGGGGGTCATTGTTGAGGTGTTTGCATTTAAAATCTTATTCTTGTCATAGTCTGAAACAAATTTCTCTTGAGTTTGTCAATGTTTTTTCATCTCTCTAGTCATGAATCGTCGGTCTACTGCTCTTTGTTTTTCGACGGTCTTCTGATGATCAATTAAAGTTTCCAAAAAACCTTCACTTGCTTCTCCTTCTTGTGCAGCTTTTCTCGATGTTCTTGCTTTGTTTCTTCCTAATTGTTTTCTCTTAATCGCAACATTGAGATTCAAGTTCGAATTTTTGTTTGTTGTGGTTTCTGGTGAATAAAATGGATTCTCCGAAGGGGGTTGAGATGATTGAGATGGTTGTGAAGATGGTGTTGAAGGAGAAGAAGTGTATGGTGAACTTGCAGGTACATTTTGCAAATTTGCTAACAAATCTGGATTATATTTAGGAAACACTTTCAAAATATGATAACAACTTTCATAACCAAAAAATTTCCCATGCTTGTGGTGTCAATCATTTCGACACTTTTGTTTAACATCGACAAGACCGCTCGCTCGAGCACGAACATCTTGTATTATAGCATTAACATACAAGGCAACTTGGGCGTTGATTGTAACGAAGCGACCGGACAATCCACTTGCATCACGACCGTTGATGTTCATAGTTTCTTCACGAATTTTAACAGATATTTTATCCCACAACTTGGTACATTGTTGTTGGGCACCATCGATACTATATTGTGTAAAGAACACACATAGTTTCTGCAAATGCTTTCATCTTCGATTATGGTAAATTTTTTACCCCTAATCTTCTTTTGATTAGTCAATTGAGAATTAGATTGAGACATATTAAAAAAATTACACAATATGAGTGAATTGTAAAGAAAATGGAAGAGTTAGATGATGAAATTTGTTTTAGATTGTACAAATGTGAGAAGTGTCAAGAATAGAGAAGGTGTGAGTTAAAATGAAAGTGGAATTGGGTATTTATAGAGGAGGGAATTTATGTCTATTGGATCAGATTCTGTTGGGCGATAGAGACTACAACGAGCGGTCTTGTCTACACCTGGACTTATAACGCCCTACACGGTCGAGACTCGACAGATCGGTAGAAACTAGACCTGGCCTGGCTAAGTGGAAAATTTTCCACTTTGCCATGCCCATAGGAACCGGCCTTATAACCCCCTACATATGCAAAAAAGAAAAGTGGCGGGGCTTGGGTTTCAAAAATAAGACACCCTTATGGACCAATAAACCTCATTTTGTATAATCAGGAAGGATTGGTGGTTACATTTAAATGGTACATATGGCATATTTGAATGCCATTTTTGCCAAGAAATTCAAACCCCTGCCGGTAGGTCATTTTCCATTATTCTCATCATCCATTCCAATGCCATGGCAATGTTATAGTGACATGATGCACGAGCACATTGTTATATCATAACGACCATGGCAGTTGTCACACCCGCAAATGTACCTTGCAAAGTTTCTGCGCAAGTGTAACCCAGCAACACAATGGTTCAGTGAATCAAGTTTCACCCACTCATACTTCAGCCTTATGAGTTTGCACCAATGAAAACAACCAACTTTACAGTTCTACAATGGAAGTCTTTAGCCTTCTGTCTTCTTCTCTTTTCTTCTCAAATGCCTACCATAAAGCATTCAAACATTGTCATACATTCACCGACACAATCAGCCAACCAAGAACACTTAGAACATGACACAATCAATCCATTTTATTTCATCAAAGGGAAGATATACAAAACTTGCCCACTTAGGGACTTACACGGACTTATTCCTCTTGAACCAAACCTTAACCTTACAAAAATCTCTCAATTTGAGTCTCACAATCTCCTATGTAATCCAACTGGATTTCTAATGCCTTTGCACTATTTATACAGCAGCTTTAATGGACAAAAACCGTGCACAACACTTGCACACGCATGGGACAGCCATCTGTCCTATAAGGCAGTTCCATAACCGCCAATAACTGTGTCAACTTGGCCAGTTTCTTTTTGAACTCGAGCCAACATCCAACAACCTGTTCTAAAGCAGTTATGAACACTCTCACACACTTATAAACTTCCGTTATAACCGTTCTATCTTGTCTCACACCTTTGGCATGCTTGTGAAGCCAATAACCAACTCATAACCGTCACTTGAGTCATAACGTGCAACCTTTGCGCATTACTGAACTTGGCCTTCCTTCAATACTCAGCCAACATGGCCTTGTACTCTTCTTGGCCTAAGCCAATGTACGGCCAACATCGCACCACAATCATCTTGGCCATTTAATTAGATTATTCTGGTTATTCTTGTGGCGTATGCTTCACTTATCCAATTTGTTTGACAATAACAATGCCTACTCTCGCATTACTAGCTTGTTTGCATTGTCCAAGCTTTGGCCAGCCTTGAACTAATGCATAGGCCAACTCTCGGCCAATTCTACACTCTTGCATCATCCTTGAGTTTGGGCCAACTCAATTCCATGGATATGCCGTAATGCCAACATCGCATGTTGCATATGCTTGGCCTTGTCTTGCCTTTCCCTCAATGAAGCTTTATTATGTCGGCCAATAAGCTTCATTACTTGGCCAATGTGTTTACAGTGTAGCACCATCTTTGCACTTCACTGGCCCTGCAGGGTCCCACTATCTTAGCGCTTAATAGTCTATGTTGTGTTGCGCCATCTTGGCTGAGCACTGACTTGGCCGGCTATGCTGTATCGCTCCATCTTGGCGCTTCACTAGCCTGACCGGTTATAGCAGTGCAGAACCCACAAAACTTGGTTCCAGTGCTCTTCACACGTGTATACTTATCCTGGTTTGCTTAAAACATAGATGCGTTTCAAAAGTAGTCTGTGACTCGGGGATACAAAAAAAACCTTTAGAAACAACTGAATAAACCGTCGCAAAACCCTAATCCCCGAACCTTAAATTCGACTCGTCTTCGTCAATTTTGTAGAGGAATACCTAGATTTTTTATTTTGATTTGTTTAGGAACTCGAACAATCCGAAATGCCACATAACTTGGCTGGAAGAAAACAGAGCGGAGGAGATCAATCTGATGGGAGCGGATCCGCCCCAAAAACTCATCGCCCAAAATCTGGTAAAACCTCTGAAGAGAACGACAAAAAGGTAAACATTTTATCATTTCTTTGCGATCCGCCATAACTTGGTTTGCCTCAGTTAACATATTAGTGCCAACCCTAGTTCATAATTTCAAACCACGAACTGAAATTAAAAAAGAAAAAAACACCTAAATTCTTCAAGTTTGGTGATTATCAAGTTATTTGTTGTTGTTGTAGAGCTTGAACAAGAAACTCAAAGATGTCGAAATTAGTGTTCCTATAGTTTATGGAACTATTGCGTTCTGGCTTGGTAAAAAGGCGACTGAGTGAGTATAAGATGGTTACTTACTAAAACTTCTTCATTCTTTTTAATGCAATTGTCTTACTTGGAACTTTTATATGGGTTTGTGGACTTTGTTTTCGAAATGTTTCCTCATTGAAGTTGCTTCAATTAGGTATCATTCGCACAAATGGACCGTCTATGTCAGAAGTGCAACAAATGAGGATCTTGGGGCTGTGATAAAGCGTGTTGTTTTTCAATTGCATGCGAGTTTCAATAACCCAACTAGGATTGTGGATTCACCGCCATTTGAGCTATCAGAATCTGGTTGGGGTGAATTTGAAATTGCCATTTCTATATTTTTTCATGCCGATGTTTCTGATAAGCAATTGGACTTGTGAGTGATTCATTTCTTTGTTATGTTATGTTGTATTGAATGTTAGGGACTAGTGTGGTTGATGGTTGTTTTCCGATTTTCAGACTTCACCATTTGAGGTTATACCCTGAGGATGATTCTTCAGCTCCGCAGTCAACCAAAAAACCTGTTGTTATAGAGTCTTATGATGAGATTGTTTTCTGTGAACCTTCAGAGGCTTTCTTTTCTCGTGTCCAGAATCATCCTGCTGTTTCTGTGCCTAGACTACCTGCTAGTTTTAACTTCCCTTCTTCTGGTATGTTTAATCCCTTAACCTTATGGCTGTTTTCTAACGGTGGAAAACAAAACTTACTAAATAGGTATGAGAGGTGAAACGTTCTATTGAATCTATGTAGGACTGCTGATTGAAAATGTGCATGAAAGGAAAAGAGGTGATACGAAGGACCACCCGTTAAGTCAGTGGTTCTTGAACTTTTCAGAGGCAGATGAATTATTAAAACTTGCTGCGGCGCGTCAACAGGTTAGAAATATATGTACACATTTGAGTTCATCGTCATAGTGATGAATGGCTATTACTATTTTCAGATACAGTAGCTACAGCTAATATTTATGTAACGAGATTGTTTTTTGTTGTTGTTAATGTCTGTAAATCTCTATGTTTGCTTTCGTAGGTACAAGCTCATATTGGTAAGCTCAGAAGACAGTTAACTCTGATGGATGGGCAACCACAACACTCAAAACCCTCACCTGGTCAGTGAATATGTACTTAAGCTCACTAGAATTTAGGTGGTTTCCCTTTCAGATTGGTTTGTAGAGATGCTAAAGTGCCAAGTAGTTTGAATTAGTGATAATGTTGATCCTAACACAAGGAATTATGGAACCTTCGTTTCCCTGTGTGTCCTTCAATTGTATCAAAAGACAGATAAAAAAAATGTATTTATCAGTTAATTTAGAACTCAAGAAGAAGTAAGATAGATTTTGAATCAGTCTATATAACAACTACCTTTCCTGAAATTAGACATTATGCGTGAGAATATATGCCTACTTAATCATGGAAGTTAAATCATGAAAGTGAGTACAGTAGGTACTCGGGATTCCGGGAATACTTGCGTCTGCAGAACAGTGGCAGCTGTTGTGCCGTTCTGATGCACAAAACTCAAGGTGTCTGTGGAGGATATTATGTATTAGTGTCTACATTTTCAAATCTGGCCAATCAGGTTAAATTTATCTGTTGTTGTGCCCTTCTGAAACAACCCAGTCCCCTTTAGACCCTTTCTCGACTTGAATCATTTGCTCTATGTTTACTTACTGCAACATTGTAAGGCTATGATCTGTGAGGCTGCCTATTAAGAAATTATTCTTAGAACCTTTTCATGGTTCTGTGATAAAGGATAAACAATTTATTTGGTTTTGCTTTTTAGTGGACATTGCTTAGGTATTGGTCATAAGATCGGTATAAAGCTGTGCAGGACAATGTAGGTAGGATGTTTATACAACTTTTTAGTGTCAAAAAATGTAGGTAGGACCATTTCATATCAACTTGATTCTAGGGATTGCAGATAACTAGTGATGATGTGGATGTCCATTGTCCTCCTGATGGTGTTTTTACCTGTCACATCATCTCTTATACACATTTTTCCTGCATTTATCAGATCAGTTTCATCTTAAGCCAACTTGAAGCTTGTCGCAACGATCCTCACAGTCCTCAGGGATTGTTAGGGTTGTTTTTGCTGTTCAATCTAATATAAGGAAACTTCCTTTGAGCTTTCTGCTAAGACCTCTAGTGGGCCGGACTTTCTTCGATGTTTCCCTTAGTTGTTTTAATGCTGCAGATAGATGAAATGTACCTGGTAATTTCATTGTCATGTTAGCATTAACTGATGGTGGTCTACATCCTGTTAAGGTAATTTCATTGATCCTATTTTTGTGGTGTTACAGTTGGTGCAACTCCTTATCTTTCATTAGATACTCTTGGTTACACTTTATTAGGGTTGGAGTTACATCAGTACTATATTTTCCTCCATATTTCCTTGTATCGTTGTCGCCATTTCTAGTCATCAGAAAACTTGGCTCCACAGCCTATATTCGTATTAGTGATTCAATTGCAACATCTTTCAGTGTCACTTGGTTTCTCTATCGTTAATTTAATCTTAATTAATAATTTTGTGTTCTTGTTTATTCATGGTCATTAGTTGCTCATCTCTATAATTAGGTATAAAATCAGAAATGAAGAAATTTCTTTTTTCTTATAGAGAGAAAGAGATGAACCAGTTTTAGTAATGGAAAACGGTTGTTAAGAAAAAGAGTTTACAATGGTAAAAGGGGGGATTAGAAAGATTAGGTTGGTGATTGGGTAAAGACAGGAAGTGGGGAGTGGTAGCCGTTTCAAGCAGTTGAGATGACTTCACTCTCAGGTACTTGCTATGTTATCTTGGGAGGCAAAAGTAACATGGCCTTCATGTGCAGTAACTAAAAGGCTATTGTCACCTCCAATCCTAGAGAGAGACAGACACAGAGAGAAAGAGAGGGAGGTGGTTAGCCAAGTAAAATGATAGCTGGTCGGTGCAACTACTGATGGAGTCTGTTTTTATCTTGAAACGCATCAACCAATCTCCTTCACAGAACATGGCCTGCAGCTTATAAGGTAAAAGTACGACTGACTATGGTCCTGCAAGCCTGAAACACTGAACCACGCTTATTTTCTAAACATGCTTCCAAAAATATTTACCAAGTTAAACCAATCCAATGGAAAAGCTTTACTTTCCCGAATTATGTATGTTGTTGTCTTGTTTAGTCTTGTGACTCCTGATTCAAATACTCCATTGTTGGTCCCACAGAAATTCCTTAACTCCCTCTAAACACAATACAGATGTTATGTAACATGTACGGTTGTTGGTGCAGAACAAATAGAAATAGACAAGAGTTAATACTGGTGTAGGGTTTAGTTGATAGTTGTTCTTGTTCTTGTTTGGTGCTGCTGTGGGCCTTGTGTAGAACATGGGTTAATAAATTTCTATGCATCATAGCCAGGCATATAATTAAGTACTGCACTATGCAATGAGAAGAAACGGGTATGAGTTATATCTCCACCCCAACAACTCCTTCCTCTTTTTAGTGGTGTTGGTGGTTTTGTCATTCATCGAGGACCACCTTCATTCAGAGATGTGAGAGTGAATCTCTCCCTCTTTCATGTTTTTACTTTAGTGAGAGAGAAAAAGTCATCCTTTTTAGCAAGGAACAGGATATACGTAGAGAAAGTAATGCCAGAGTAAGTTACAGTAAGTAAAGCTCAATTAACCCTCCTACTTTTACTTTGCTATATAAAAAATAACAAATCTCATTTCAATCTTGATAATTCCTTTAAAAAATTTAAAAAATCTTTGCTTGATGGGTGGAGATCGGTATCCAACTCTTACTTGCTGCTGTTTACTTTTAGTTTATAGATCAATTGGTAACCCCACTACACGCTGCACTTCGTGGTTTGCTCAAAAATTACGTCCGTTCTGTCTAGATGTAACCTCAATTCGTAAGTTTGAATGATTTCTCACGATCCACAGAATAAGGATCATTGAGCATTATAAAACTACAACATTTTGATTATTCTTTTTTTTTTTTTCAAATGATTCTAAGGCAGGTACTGCAGTACATATACTGTATACAGTCAAACCTGGATAAACGAATGTTCGATAAATGAATAACCTCGTCAAATGAATAATTTTCTCTGGTCCCGACTTGGGCCAAGATGATAAATGAATAACCTCGCTTAATGCATTAATGAATAAAAAAAATTGAATCCTTCAAGGCCTTATAAAAATATAAATGAATAATCACTAAATTTTCATATAAAAGAATATATATATAAGAATAAAACTAAATACATAATCAGTAAACTTTAAATAAAAATATATGTAGAAATAAACTCAAAAAAATTCATATATGATTAAATGATTTTTTTTTCTACCCAAACCAAAATGCATCGCATCCTTAATTTTATGCAATGAAACATCTGGTACGACGCTACCATCATTTGGTTCAGTATCATTCTCGTCATTCATTACTGACTCAATAATTTCTCCGTCTGTTGGATATTCCATAACTGCATCATTCTCATTAGGATAATTTAAAACATGTTCTATGTCCATCAAATTTCTATAACTATAACGTACAATAAAAAATGACAAATCTTACAATGACGAAAATTAATCCTTGGATATCTTCTTCTAATTGTCAATTTTCTAGTTCTGGAACATCTATATCTTCGAACCAAATCTTACAATGACGGAAACAGTTTGCAATTGTTTTTTCCCTCTAGCTACATTTGTACATCTTCTCTTATATAATTTAACTTTTCAATTAAGAAAATATTATCTAAATAAATAAATATTCATTTATCGATAAATAAATAACCCCGTTAAACGAATATTTTTCTTGTTCCAGAGGTCATTCATTTATTGAGGTTTAACTGTACAAGGTATAAAAATCCCAAGTCCTAACAACCTCCCAGAAATCAAGATAAATGAAATCTTAAGTCGTCCCCAAATACGTGTAAGTTTTTAAATACTAACGATTTAGGTTTTCCTGTGACTCAATTAAACGACAAAGATATTGAAGACTGGACTGGACTGAACTATGGCGTTTGATTTGATTCAGAGAGAACATAAAATCTTTGAGAGGAGTCAAAAGTCAAGATTTACACATTGATTACTGCAAAAGTATAACTAATGTTGCCGTAGTTTAAGTCGTATGGAACCGTTCTCTCCATAATGGACACCTGGTTCATAAAGGAAAAAAAGGACTTTATATCCATTGGATTCATATACTATATTTGATGATACTCCAAAGAAGGAACCAATGGTTGGGATGTGGGAAGGTCCAGGGGATCACTGAATGTTCAATAATCATAACAGTGTATATACCCTTTACTGTTTATGGTTGTAATAATTTTATTCTTGTCATGTAAAGAATCACAAGACCAACAGAAAATAAATTGAAAAGTTAGACCACAGTCACAGGCAGCTAGCAGGGTACACTTCACAGTACAGTATTTGTGTTCCTTAAACATGATGAGAGAGATAGTAAAAAATGATTATAAAATTCAGAATATAGTTGGACCAAGTTCCTCAAAAAGGAAAAGCATCGCTCAACTAAACAGCCAACTTGGCAAAAGAAATTAAGACCTTTTGAATGACTTTTAAATCCAACACGAACCCTAAAACAGAGAGATATAGGACCATGTTGTCCTAAAGAGGAGAAGCAACAAGTATACATTTGAACTCCATGGGGTTTGGTTCCAGCATGTCCTTTGTACCCACACAGACCCCAATAAACCCGTGGTCTGTCCTTAGCTCCCACACCCTACATGACTGACTTGGTCTCTTACTCTCTCACTCACTCTTGTAACTCTCACTCTCTAAACTCCTTGTCTATATAAACAGACCACATTCCAACCATTTCATTCCCCCCACTCCATCAACATCTTCAAACTATCTCTTCTTCGTCTTAAGCTTTCTTTGTGCATCTTAATCTTTCTTTGCTCAATGGCTCTAGGAAAAACCCAGAAATTCCCACAGAGAGCAGTTTTGTCAAAGATACTAAAGAGATGTTCAAGTTTAGGTAAAAAACAAGGGTATAATAACGATGAAGAACAAGGTTTACCAGTTGATGTACCTAAAGGTCACTTTGCTGTTTATGTTGGTGAGAAAAGAAGTAGATTTATTGTTCCTATTTCATTCTTGACTCATCCTGAGTTTCAAATCTTACTTCAAAGAGCTGAGGAAGAATTTGGTTTTGATCATAATATGGGTCTCACTATTCCATGTGAAGAAGTTATCTTTCGTTCTCTAACATCAATGCTCTGTTGAAAAAATGAAGGAGGGAAATGTGTTTTTTTTTTTTTTTTTTGGGTTGAAGATGAGGATCAAGATATGATGAAGCTGCTTACTTTGCTTCTCACTCTAGTCTCTAATTACTTATTTTTCCTTTTTGTGTGTTTTAAGGGTTTTTCTGTTTACAAAAAGACTAAACCCTAAAACGCCATAACCATTTTTACATGGTCTTTTTTAGTATATAAATTAGTTTAGAGTTAGACATATATTTTCCTTACTGGTGGTGCTTTTTTGGGTACCCTGTAAGAGACGACTACTACTACTACTAATTTTGTGCTTTCGTTTTGCACAATATTCTTGTATGAGACTTATTGTACTACTGATGTTCGATGATGGTCGATTATATATTTATGAAATATGATTAAGAAATGGATTAGTTATCTTTTACTTTTTCTTTTCTCAGTTCATTCTTCACATCACTTACCTTCTTCTTAATATGGAGAAGAAGGTACAGAGTATATGGAGAGAAAAAACTGTGAGAAACAGTGAAGAAACAGGAAACCTATAAACTGTGAGAAAAGAAAAACAACCAACAAACAACAACCCTAGTAATACTTGTCTGAAAAAACTGTATTAACAAAGTTTTGGATATATCAATCAATCTTGTTACTGCTCAACTGGCTATCCAGTCCAGTGGGGTCCCGAGAAAAAGTTGATATCTTGAAAATCTTCGGGCTGACGATGTTAATGGGACCTACAAGCATGTGCTACACTGGTAAACTAGTGAAATGTCATATGTTGGGAGTACTATATTATGATGAACCCGACATGAGAAACAGTGAAGAAACAGGAAACCTATAAACTGTGAGAAAAGAAAAACAACCAACAAACAACAACCCTAGTAATACTTGTCTGATGAAGAAATAATGCAGCAAACTGACTATGTTTGTTGTCTCAGAATTATATTCATTCTCCAAACTCCTAGATTTTGATTCCTTCTCAACGGTTGTTTGTTGAGATTCGAAAAATCAACCAACTACTGCAAACAAAAATCAACGGTTTTGGATATATCAATCAATCTTGTTACTGCTCAACTGGCTATCCAGTCCAGTGGGGTCCCGAGAAAAAGTTGATATCTTGAAAATCTTCGGGCTGACGATGTTAATGGGACCTACAAGCATGTGCTACACTGGTAAACTAGTGAAATGTCATATGTTGGGAGTACTATATTATGATGAACCCGACATACATGATCAAAAGTCCTTTAACGTACAATGTGGTCCCCGAAGTCTTTTTACGTTAGGGTACCCCTAAAGAGTACGTGAAGTGATTGTTGTTAGTAAATGCTGATATAGACCGTTGATGTTTATTTTTGTGGTCCATTAATAAACGGCTAGGATGTAATAAAGTCGTACGGTAGATGTACTGATAAAAGGTCCGTGGTTCAACAACTTGGGTTCAATCACATTGGGAAATGATTGCACGTCCCGCATGTACCTCTCACGTTCTTTTTTGTACCCTCCTTTTTATTATTATTATTCTTACTCTTCAATTTTATCAAAATCATAATTTCTTTAATTTCTTTTGTCATATTGACTCTAATTATAATAAATACTGTAAATAATAACATAATGCTCAGAAAATCAATTCTGATGATTTTTCTGGCTCTTAACCCATGCCAAGAGACCAGTTTTGAACTTTGGATAACACTTTTGCAGGACCATAACGGGTTACATAGTCCACTCACAAAAGTAATTTTCAAAAAGTAAGTAAATTTTAAATTGTTTTTACCAGGATGATGGGATTAAACTTTTTTAATTACTAAATTTGGTGGGAGACTGGTAGCTTGTTTGTTTTAACTACTCGTTCAGTAATAAGTTAAAGCGTGCAGTATAGAGACGGTAAAAGAACTAAGTTTAGATACTGCTATTAAATTCTAGGCACAAAGATTGTTGCTGCCGCTAACTAGGCTAAAGCTGGTGTCCATGCGCCGTGCCCAATTCTTCACTTATGTTTGTTTTAAGACAAAAGGTTGTAGTAAAAGATTTGGCAAGAGGTTGTCTGTTATAGCTGCTGATCTATATATCATTGGTCATTTTGTGTCTTTGACTGCCCATAATCGGCCAGCAGAGAGAATATCTTCTGGGCGCTTCTCTATATATCTTCCTGCAAAAATCCAATCCAAAATCCCATCTCTTCTTCCATGCATTCACAGATTATCTATCTCTCGACCCACCGTCCACCATACCCTTTTGCCCAAACATCATATCTAACACATTTCTGATTTCTCTCTCCCACTCACTGGTATATATTGATTTTCCAAAAAGTTCTTGGTGGTTTTCTTTAATGTTGTCTTTTGGGCAGATACATACAAGACTATGGACATAAATGAATAGGATATGGATTATCTGATCTAGTGATCTTTATGCTGCTTATGCAGCTTGAAGAACCATTCATGCTACCTTAATAGATCCCCTATATTTGTAAATTCACCTCAGTTTTTGCCACGATTTTTTTTTTTTTTTTTTTTGTCTGTTTTTGAAAATCTAACTAATATAAAAAAGAGATTGGTGTTTTTCGACCATCCGACAAGAAACTACCAGAATACCCTTCTGTGAGTTGTATATTCCGCCTACTTTTTTTTGTAGATTCAGTCAGATGAAGGGTATATGCATAATTCGATGTATACTTAATGGTTTAGTTGAACCCCTTGCTCTTTTAATTGAATTATGCCCAGCCTCAAATTCAACTCTTATTAACTTCAACTTTTAAACCCTAAATTCAATTCATAAGAATTTTTAAGCTCTGTATTTTAATTTTTCTAACCTGTGTTGACATCGACTTCAGTTTGTAATAAGATTCACATGGTCACTAAATAAGATTTGCAGAGCAAAGGATGCAAGGTTGAGGTAAGGATTGTGTTCATCAATAATATTAGTCGACTTTAATTTTTTGAAATGAAATTTTGAATGATTTTTTATGAAATGTAGCCTTTAACATTTGAAATGGTTCTGATTTAATGGTTTCCATGAAATGATGCATCAATCGGACTGTCAACTTTGGCTGATGGTTGAACCTTAACTGTGTAAATACAACTTATTGAACATGAACTTGACTTGTTCGACAAAATATGCTAGTGAAAACTTAGTTTGATGTCTCATTTAGTGCCTTCATTTCACTATCAAGTTCAACAACAGATTATACGACGCATTGAAAACCCAGCTTACAAAATTACTTATTAGGGTATATTGACTTGAATATGAGATTATGGGAACTTTGTCTATCATTTCCGACAATGATACCGATGGCCTTGACATATATAATGAATCACTGCGTTTTTCGTATTTATGTAATGCTTGGCATTAATTAATTAGATATAATTATGCCTAGCATTACCGATTGAGTAGAACTTTTTTTAAAATAAAGCTAAAGAAATTAGAAAAAGAAAGGTAGGTGATATTCTATAGTACCACATCAAACTGCTAATCTGCATAACCAACGGATCCCCTGTACAAAACCAAGCAGGCTAAAGGTAGACTTTCTCTTTCGCTCTCATAAATTAACATGATGGATCCCTCCAAAGGAACTATACCTAGCTAATAGTGTTTAATTACTATCATGTGGAGGGATTTATATGTGTTAGAACTTTTGAAAATTTTCGCTTTAGCTATATAAGGATGGTTTTGTTAGAACATTGCTCGGTTGAACCCAAAAGTTTTGTTATCTCAAGTTTGTTACCAATATTAGCTGATCAAACTATATCTTGATTTCTAGTTTACTAAGTCAAGTCTCAGACTAGGTTAGAATATGTAGTTGAGTATTAGACATCTCCCTTGAAGACTAAAGATCGACGAAGATATTTGGAGAATTTCTGTATCACGTATGTGAAGAATAAACCATTTTATCTTACTCACTATCTTACCATTCTATCTGTTGAGACTACCTCGTATGACTTCTAGTAGATTTACAAAGAAGAAGTTTCGAGTAAAACTTGTCTTGTGAAAAATCTCGAAATATGATTCTAAGCAAAGGTGTTCAACGGTCCTTAACAATATTAGTTTTATGAATTAATTTTTGGATAAACTGAAAATTGGCGTGCAAATGATTTTATCACTTGGAAATGTTTCAAACATCATAAGAGAGAAATATGGGGGATTTTGTGTTTCCCCCTCAAATAAGATAGCTAATTTGCAATACCCCCTTTTAAATTGATAATTGGTGAAACCTCCTATCCGTCATAACTGCCGTGACATCCCAGTAAACTGTGCACGTACAGTACACGAGTGTGTAAAATTTAACATAAATATTAAAGTATTACTGGTAAATACCATAATTACCCTCTACTTCTTTAGCCTAAAAAAAAGACACGTGCTAGTACCTTAATCATACGGTCCCAGTCAAAGATGTTAAATAAACCAAAAAATGTGTCATCTTCTTCACCACCTAATCGATATTCCAGAGTTAGAACACAAAATTAGGTCGAATTTTGAAGTGTATTGTTTTCCAAATCGATAATGAGAGACTAAAATAAATTCAAGAATTGGAGTTGGATATTTGCTTTCTGATGTTGATTAATTATATCTTGATCTTCATTATCCTGAAATCGGGGAGAAACTTCAAAATGGTTATGTTGATTTTTCATATCAAATTGAGGTTTTTATATGCTAAGTATTACCAACAACAGATGCATGTGATTATGGTGAATCATAACTGGTAACCGAATTGTTGAGCTCAATCGAAATTTCTATTTCATAAATTACGAAGAAAAAAAACCCAAATTTTTAGGGTTCCTCCGAATCTTGATCTTCCGAATTTTGTGTCTTTTGGAAATGTTAAAGGGTACATATTAGGGTGATTTTCTTAAATGGGTTTGATTACGACAGCTCAAAATCCTTTGTTACCTAGATAGAGCAACCATTTGAACCCTCCTCCATTAGTGGTGTCAACTGTAGTTTAGAACTATGTTTTTATTTGGCTAAGATTTTGGTGATTCATTGAGGAGTGCTTTCGGTATGTGAGAAATTGGGAACATGCGGAATCTGGTGAAGTAGGAGGAGTGAATTACAGTGGCGGTAATCGTTAATCAGTGACATGTTTCATCATCACCGGGACTGGGATTATCTGTAATCGTTGATCTTCCCAAACGTAAAAGAAGAAAATATTTAGGGATCAGAATGAGCCACATATGCAGGGTACAAATGTCTATTTAAGTTTTAGATATTTTAATATTAGACACATGCGAACTGCACGTACACAATTTAGTGATGGTCACGGTAGTTATGACGGAGAGGGGGTTTCACCAATTATCAATTTAAAAGGGGGTATTGCAAATTAGCTATCTTTTTTGAGGGGGAAACGCAAAATCCCCCGAGAAATATTGAACTTACTGATATTTCTACTCATGGAAGGTTGGCGAACCAGTTCGCAAACCATAGATATCTGAGTTTCAGAAATACATGAAGGTTGGCGAACCAATTCGCAAATTGCAAGTTCAGTTGGGTACAGTTTACAAACACGGATGGCGAACAGTGGTGAACTGAATTTCAAAGTTGGTTGATGGACACATTTTTGTGTCTGATTTAATCAATTACATGTATTGGTCCTCGATTTTGTACTTATTATGGTTTTTATGTCTTTGTCGGTGTTTTTGGAGAAATATACGTTTGCGGAAAAATTGGCTCGAAAAGATGTATTAAAGGCACCCCGGAAGTATGCTGGAGACGTCCCAGAAAAGTATTATTTTCACCCAGAAAAAATACTAAAAGGCACCCGGAAAAATATTTAAAGCACCCACATTTTGGATAAGGGCACCCTAATGGCAGCCCATCTGTTAAATGCGCCCACACATTGGATAGGGGCACTCCATCTTCAACATTTCAAAATGAATTTGGCGGGAAATGTGAGCCGCTTTCTGCGGAATTCCCTGGATCAAATTCTGGTGGAGTTTTTGTCGGAGTTTTACGTGGAGTAGGATTGGGACCACCCTGTTACACTTAAACATTGTTGGTAAGGTTTCAAATCGATAAAAACAAAAAGATACGTCAAGTTAGGAAAGAACAAAGAAGGTGGAAATATTATGGGAGTTTTGGAAGAAATTGTTGGAGAGTTTCACGGGATTTAGGGACTGAATATGTTGTTACCTAATTAACAGGGGGAATGACGTGTTTTCCAACTAACGAAAGGAATCAAATCTTGTTATGTTTGGTAAAACATAGGATGGAGTTATCTCGGGTTAGTTTGCAGGTGAATATTTGGAAGTTGGGCGAGATAAAAATGAAGAATATCTTCTCTGGTCTGATTTCGTTCTATCTAAAGGAAGTTGGATAAATCAGAGAGAATCTGTAGGGCGTGAAAGAAAGAAAAGGAAAAAAAAACCATAACTTGGGAAAGAAAGAAAAAAAAAATCAGGTGAAGATACGATAGGAGTTATTACAAAGATTTTTCTAGCATGTTTAGTATAAATAGGGGGTTGGGGATGCAGAGAAGGGATATCGAAAGTTTAGGGGAGTTTAAAAGCAAGAACAGAGAGAAATCGAAGGCTGCAGGAAACTGGTTCTGCTGCTGCAAGAGTTGAAAACGAAGAACATAAGATCATTGAGAACTGTCGTTTATTCTACAGCAAAAAGTGATATATCGTTTAATAGCAGCAGTTGCCATAGATCTCTAGCAATTGAGAGTACCTCTTTAGCAACTCCAGTTTGCGACTGTTTTCCCATTTTTCACTCTTTTCGCCTTGTAAACACCTTTTTTGAGCAATGAAAAATTCTTTTGAGCGTGTTTCCAACATGATGAGCTAAACTCACTACCGCCCACATAGTCCAGGCACCTAACTGGAACCTACCCTTTGAAATTATGTGTGGTGCTTCAGATTAGGCCATAGGTGTTGTGTTAGATCAGAGAGAAAACAAATTACTTCATGTGATTTAGTAGGGATAATTGGTCCTTGGTACTCTGGTTTAGACCAACACTAGTGTTTGGTCTAACATTTGTCCAACGTTAGGGGTTGGTACCTGGACCTAACGCTGACCATGGTTGACCAGTTAAGTCTTGACTTCTGTTTAGTAAATTAAATAAAAATAAAATAATAAATAAATAGTTAACGTCGTTAACAGACCCGTTAGCACGTGAGAATCTTAAAAACGCACACGCCTTCCGTTGAAAGCAGTTGTTGTTGTTTCATTTTCCACCACAATCGCCTGCAATTTTTTATCTTCTTCTACATTTCAATTGCTGCCAATTTTTCACACAGAAACATACATAATGAAGAGTTCAAACTCAACACCACAACTCTAGTATGTTCTTCCTGAGTACCATTGTTGGCAAGATATTCAACAAGTCATTCACACATATAAATAAAATATAAAAAGAAGATAACAAGATAAGATAAAAACATAGTCATTAAGTTGTTCATAAAGATGACAACTACCATACTGCCACACTGTCATAAGTAGGTAATAACTTAGAAACTGCATATGTTGTTCACAACCATCTAACTTGTAATTTAAATCAAATGCAGTGATCCAAAAGATAATAACTTAACACCCTAAAGCAACCCAAAGTAAACATAATCATTTTTCAGTTAGGTCAATAGTAACTCCATTAAGGGCATTACTTATGGCCCTTTGAATTCTTCTGCTCCTCCTTGGTGGTGACGCTAGGACAGGTTCAGGCAGTTCTTCTTGTTCAGGCAGTTCTGCAGGTGAAGGTTCAGGCAATTCTGCAGGTGCAGGTTCATGCTGTTCTGCAACTTCAGTGACTCTTTTCCTCTAAAGTTGACCAGCACCACCACCTCTTGTTTTTGGACCAGTATAGTTGCCTCTCATATAGCAACCATCCAGACCACCTATAGGTATGACAGGAACTGCAGTTGGAGTTGACTCTTGCACAATAATCTGGCAGTACATGTTGAAGGGGAATAAAAATGTAAGTAACTGTTGGGGATTAATATAATTTGGTAAAAAAAAGTCAGTAGTTTTTACCTGAGGTCTGGCAGTAGATGTTGAAGGTCTTCTTAATTCTATATCAACTCCTGGAATCCCAACACCAACAATTTTGCCTTTCTTTTTGTACTGAGTTATTGACCCACCTCTCCTGCCACTCTACCTCCACCTCTAGTACCTGGAGTCCAATTACCTCTACCAGGAGGCACCCAAACTGGTGGAGCTGTTGGAGCTGTTGTTACTGATGGAGCTGGTTCTTCAACATTATCCCCAAATAAAAAGTACTCAGCTCCTTTCCTCCTGGTCCCATTTCCTCCACCTCTAGTTCTTGGACCACCACCTCTAGTTCTTGGACCATCCCTACTTTTTGGACCACCCCTTTCACTTGGACCACCACCTGCCATATCACCTGCCACATCACCTGCCACTCCACCTCTTCTGCCACCTCTTCTGCCACCTCTACCTCCACCTCTCCTGCCACCTCTACCATTTTGGATATTGTGCTGCTGTTGACTTTGATATTTCTCAAAATCCCTAGCTGGATTCCTTATCTCATGTGGTTCAGTATCTACAAACAAGAAAAAAGTTAGAGACAAAGACAAAAGCAATAAATTAACAATGGCTAAAAGATAAAGCTAACAAACAAGTATAAAGTATGTCACCTTGTTGGGCAAATTCAACCTTTCTAGGACAACCTTTTGAGTTGTGCCCATACTCTTTACATAGTTTACATTGTTTCCTTTGCAAATTTCCACCTCTAGCCTCAGCTTCATCTCTTCTCCTTTCTGTTCTAGGTCTTCCCTTTTGAGGTTCAAATGGAGGTGGTAAAACCTTGTGTTCTATGTCTTCTTTTTTCTTCCACTTTGATTCATTATCCATTGGACCAACCATTCCTTCATAAGTTTCTCTGTACTTTGCCACAAAGTGGTATTCATCAAGCAACCTGCAACAGTACCATATCAAACATTAGTGGTTTGAAACAAAAGTGGTAAACAATAGAAGGTATATGTTAAAAACATACTCTTTCCAGCCTGCATTCATGTTAAAAAAAAAAATGCATTGATTGCATGTTCACAAGGTATCCCAGTGACATCCCAAAACCTACAATCACATTGATGCTTGGATAATGTTACCACCCAAGACTGCCCATTTCTGTGATCAAGGATTGTCCACACATCTTTGCTAGTAGGAACTCTTTCAAATGTTGTTGCTTTTTCTCTATTCATCTTGTAAATCTCTTCTGCCCTAGGAACTACTCCTCCATCTGGATAACCCTCACCTTGTAATTTCCTATCAAACATTAACCTTGTCACCATAAGGTGATATTTCTCAAGAAACTTGCATACTGGCAATCCTCTTATATCCAAAATCCAAGCATTAAAGGCTTCACAGAAGTTTGAAGTTATATGCTCACAACTTGATGAAGTATCAAAAAAAGCTCTTGCCCACTGTGCTGAATCTTCTTTATGTAGATAAGCCACGGCTTCTGGTCTTAAATCCCTCATCTTACTGATTTCAATATCATGGTCTTCCTTCACATAAGACCTAGATGCATTCCATGCAAGTGCCTCTAGATGCTTTCCTGGGTGATATCTCTTGAAGTTCTTATACATATGTCGAAAACAGTACCTATGGTGATGGTTTACATCACTAAAGTTTGTTTCAACAGCTGATATAAGACCTTTCTCCCTATCACTGATGCATGTAAGTTCCCTAGGATGTAGTTTCAAATATGGGGCCATAATCCTAAGAAACTCAGTCCAATTCTCCTTGTTTTCTTTTCTACACAAGAAAATAGCAATGGGAAACAATCCATTGTTTGCATCTAATGACATGATAGACAAACACACACCACCATATTTACCTTTAAGGAAACACCCATCTAAACCTAGAATAGGCCTACAACCATCCTTAAAACCATCCAATGAACACTTATAAGCTACACATAGGTGCTTGAACTTACCACTTTCATCTGTTTCAACACTAGCAATGCTACATGGATTCCTCTTTAGTATCTGGCTGCAACACTCAGGGCTCATTGCATAGCTTTCTTCATAGTTACCAAATACTCTCTCCATACACATATTCCAAGCATGCCAAGCTGTCCAGTAAGATATCTCCACATGATGAACCCTCTTCACTTCAGCCTAGAAATCCTTAACTTTATAATTTGGATGAGCCATGAAAGTTTCTAACATAACTCTGAACACCCACCTACAAAACAACACAACCATGTTAGAATAACAATGTTGTATATATACATATATGGTATTACATAACTCATAAAACTTTCACATTACACACCTTGCTTTGGCTAAGGGATGGTGAATTCCATGTTTGTCGACACATGTGTGCTCAAAAGTGCCATTTTTGCACCTAAATGTCACTTTATCCCAAATCCTGGAGCAGTATACCCTCCATTTGCAGTGTGGTTTGCTCTTACATTCATAGTGTTGTTGAATCTGAGTGTTCTTCACTTGGGTAATGTCAAAATTCTGAAAGATGTTCTGATCCTTGATGTAATCCCTGCATTCTTTATATGTACTCCATTCCTGCCCCACAAACATCTTGTCCAATATAGTTGTGGTACTTTTCCAAGTTTTCAACTCTTCCACTTCATAAACTCTGCCTGTATCATTCACATAGTCCTTAAACTCTGCACTCTTCTTAATGACACTTGCTAATTGCTTAGTTAGGTCATCATCTTTATCTTTAGGGTCCTCCTTTGGAACTTGTACTATCTCTTCTTGGTCTGACTCACCAAAGAGATAAATCTTGCTCTTCGAGTCCACAATTATGAATGCTTACTACTTTTTTCTTAGGTGGTTGCACATTTGTTTGTTTGTTCTTGTGTAACTCGACTCAACTGGGTAACATCTACATCAACATTTACTCGTTGGTTCAGCTTGAGCACTGTACTCACCATCTCCAACTAAATCATTTGCCACCATCTCCAACTAAATCATTTATCATTCAAGAAGGTTATTAATAAACATTCATAATTGTTCTTCTATTATCTTTTGAATGGATTAGTTTAAAAATATAGTGAGGGGTGTATTGTGGGATTTCGACTTATTAGCGCTAGAAATGGCTTTGAACTTTAAAAGAAGAGAATTAATAAGAAAGAAATTTGAGATAATTTTCTTTCCTTTATACATGTACTAAACTGCGGATTACGATAGAGTAAGTGTGCTACCAATTGGTAAACAATGGACACCACTTTAAAGAGAAGCACCTTGACCTCATGAATTAAGGATGGAAAATATAAGATTGCAAAATAGAAGATCGAGAAGCACTTTAAGATCGACTTTTCCCAATGTAAAGGTTAACCATCAACTGGCTTTCCAAGATGAGCTTCTTTTCTATCCACCAACCTTTGCTAACTTCATTTAAACAAGCACGCTAGCCCGCGCGAGAGAGAGAGTAAGAGCAGAAGTGGAAAACCAAGAATTCGAAGAAGCAATCCAACAAAATAATCACGCAATTATCGAATGGAGAATACCCCACCAATCTCGTAATGAACAAGAAGGTCACATTCACATTCTTGAAAGAACTCATCCACATTTGGGAGGGATACCACCTACACCATTAACCAACATTTCGACAACTCCTGTGGCGATGGCTTATAAGATGTATGTTTACAGAATCATTGCCATCTTGATTAATTGGAGAAGCACCGAAATGGTTTTGAAGGATTACCGAGAAACACAATCTAAATGCATTTAACCATTTACAAACTATTTTCTTGGGAGCGTATATAAGTAACAATTCACGCGGACCAGATGTATTCGCAAAGAGGGCGAGAGCTTGTCATGAGATGGAGAAATAATTGTGTGGCCTGGAAGGGTAGAGAAAGATAATTTTATCATTTGTAAATGACAACCATTCAAATATTCAATTAAAAATATACGATTACGATGTAATTTCTAAGAAAGAAAAATTGGAATCATACCCGATCTTTCAAATGCAAACAATCAACCCTTTTTGATGATGGGCACATTTTTAGAAAAGAAACTATCCTTCTTAGATCATATGCAAGAAACTTATGGAGGACAAAGGCATGAATACTCGTGTCCCACTAAATGCTAGTGTTGGAGAAAATTTGGTAAGCAAAACCATGGAATGCTTTGAATATTGTTCTTACCATCGCTTTCATGGACATTTAACAAAATGATTGAAACATAAAACATTCTCCGAGATTGATCAACTCACTTTCTAAAAATGAAGAGAAAGGGAAGCAAGTACTAACAACATCACCATCGAAGTGCAAAGAACAACAAAGAAGGGGAAAAGAAGCACTCGTAATAGAAGTGGGAACAAAGGCCAAAATTTTGCAATTTATCGTTCATTCATATCGTACAATCGAAGACTTTCACGATAACGTGCTTAGTAGAGTATATGCAAGAGATTTTCATAACAAAGAGGTGATGAACACGGCGAGAAAGTCGCAATTGCAAGATTGGTGCGTTAAAAACTATTTCTTTCTCTCGTGACGAAGTACCAAAAGGAAGAGAAGCACATGATAGCCCGTTGGGTGCGATTGGACATTAATCCAAGACCTATTGATGGAGAAGATGACGGCGAAAATTGTTGGGCAATCAATAAATCTCGATCGATACTGGAAGTTCGGTGAATATTTTGTTTTACCATACTTATAAGACCATGGGGGAGGATGAAAAGTGATTCCTTCCAACATATAAAATTTATGGTTTTAACGGAACAAATAACAAACCTAAAGGAGATTCACATGAGGATACCTTTACAAGGATTATCGTGTACCACCATCTCCAACAAATCATTTACAACACTACTAGACCCTTGAATGTTAACACATTTCTTTAACTGACTTCCTGGCTAACTTCTTTCCTTTATACTTACTAGGGCTACCACCAACCACCACTTTAACACCTTCCTTAACTTTACTTGTAAAGTTAACCCAATCAATCATAGAATCAATCGCTAACTTCTTTTCTACACCTTTGCTAACTTCATTTAACACAATACTAGACCCAACCGCATTAGACCCACCATCTAAAGAGAGGCGTATTCACATTCATTCATTGTCATCCACATTTACAACACCCCGACTTGAAACAAAGCATGACGATAGGAAGATATGTTCCATCTTGATTACTCATTAGGAGAGAGAAACATTACCAGATGGCTTGTCATACATAGACAACCAAACATAGACAACCAATCTAATTCCTCTTTCAACAAACAATCAACCCTTTTCACATTTTTAGAAGTATCCTTCTTAGCCCTACTTGTCCCTACCAAAAAACCATCTTTAGTGGGGTAAAACTTAGGCAACTCAGAACCATCCATTTCTGCATTTCAACATCACACTACAAGTTAGAAAAAAGTGTATACTTTAATCAAAAGGGAACCAATAACTTCACTGCATAAAGATAAAATTCTGAAGAAAAAAAAAAACAAAGGAATCAAACAAAAGTCGACAAACCCACGTTCTATTTCCCCTTTTCAATCATTTTAAAACACCCAAATCGAAAAATCCCAAATTTTTTATAAACCCTAAATTGATTTATTTTTTTAAAATGAAAAGAATTCATAAATTCAAAACCAAACACTTATAGTAATCTTACAAGTACTACTCATATCATAAATAATGAATCTAATGCAGAGAAGGAAAAAAATGGTAAAGAAATCGAACCACTTACCATTTAAATCGCGATTGAACAGTTAATCAACACCTTCTACTACTAATAACCCTAACAACAACACCTACTAATAACCCTAACAACAACAGTTAATCTCGATCTCGGTCTTCACCGTCTCTAAAAACGCTCAACATTCTTCTCAGATTTAGTGTGATGGATAGATAGAGGCAGAAGAGAAAGAAATGAATTAGGGCAAAATCCATTAGGTTTATATATTTAGGTTAGGTTTAATCGTAACCATTCATCTTCAGAACACGTACAAGATCATTACACGTGTTAGATAAGTTTTTCTGTTAGTGACTTGGCTTGTCATTATTAGGAAAGTTTAATTTATTGTAGTAATTCTTTAATTATTCGACGAAATATAGGACACGTCATCATTTAACTGGTCAACCATGGTCAGCGTTAGGTCCAGGTACCAACCCCTAACGTTGGACAAATGTTAGAACAAACACTAGTGTTGGTCTAAACCTGAGTACCAAACACCAATTATCCCTTTATCGATTTCAGAATTTTTTCACGGTTGGTTTAAATTAATCTATTATTATCAATTAAATTGATAGGTTAATTTATCGATTCCAGAATTTTTACACGGTTTCAAAAAACGTATTACTTGATCTCGTATGAATTTATATATGTTCCTGATTAGATCCAATCGAAAATTACTTTAATTGTTTATAGTATAGTAGCAGATGCAGTGAGACTTCAGTTCAAGACCGATATAATTATCTTCATCGGTCGAAGATAACGTCACTAGATTATCTGGTTTCATTTGTTTTTAGGATTATTTGGGAGAAAACTATGTTCCAACATTTTCTTACTTTTAGGTGTTATTACTAAATTCAAATTTGGATATACATAACTTAGATATTAATCCTTTCAAACATGCTCTTGGCTTTAGAGGTAATTCGATTTATTGATTGAATCTTAATATACCTGGTATGTGACAACTTGGTGTAAGCTATATTTTCAAGGCTTTTGTTAACTTGTATACGCGTATACATGTTAAGGTTTAATAAAGAATTATTTTATTTCTTTGGAAATTGTGTGTTTTTGTCTTATTCTACTAGAAATTGGTTTTTCTTGCACTAAAAACAACAATTTTTGTTCCCAATGCAAAGAATTATTGTTTTCAATACAATAAAACAAACAATTCTTATTTCCAATGCAAAAAATTGTTGTTTTAATGAACATTAACATGTATACGGGTATACAAGTTAACAAGACCCTATTTTCAAAATACAAATAATGCATCCAAATTTGAGGTGTAGTTGGTTCTTAATGCAATCATCTGTTTCTTGAGACAGAGCAATATTTTTTGCTCTGCGAATCGGGCGACCAACTCGCCAATTTTTTTTTTCTCAGATTTTGTTTCATGTGCACAACACCAATTTATTTCAGGTGATTTTCGATCTACTTCATTGATTATCATGGTTTCTCGGGATTATTGAGTATTAATTCAAGTGTTTTATTATGGATAATGGTCCTGAAACATCTGTTAATCTTGAAACTAGTTCTGCTAAGTTGGATTCAGTTGTTGGGAAGAAAATTCCTTCGATTGAGTTACCAGATGATTTGTTTGAAAAAAGTTTAGATCCATGGAGATTCTCACTTATTGGAAGGTTAAACTTACAGAAAATTAAGTTTGTTGATGTTGTTATCATTCTTCGAAGTCAATGGAAATTAGTTGGTGATTGTAAACTAATCCATTAGGAAGCGTTTTTTTCACAATCAAACTAGATAATGAGATTGATCAAACTTACATCAAATCTAAAGTATGGGAAGTTACAGATCAAATTCTCAAAGTCATGAATTGGGTTTATAATTTTTCACCTGCTAGTCAAAGAAGTTCTAAGGCTTTTGTTTGGGTACGTTTTCCAATGCTAGGTCTTGAATTATGAAGTGAACTGTCGTTTATTCTACAGCAAAAAAGTGATATATCGTTTAATAGCAGCAGTTGCCATAGATCTCTAGCAATTGAGAGTACCTCTTTAGCAACTCCAGTTTGCGACTGTTTTCCCATTTTCCACTCTTTTCACCTTGTAAACACCTTTTTGAGCAATGAAAAATTCTTTTGAGCATGTTTCCAACATGATGAGCTTAACTCACTACCGCCCACATAGTCTAGGCACCTAACTGGAACCTACCCTTTGAAATTATGTGTGGTGCTTCAGATTAGGCCATAGGTGTTGTGTTAGATCAGAGAGAAAACAAATTACTTCATGTGATTTAGTATGCTATAAAAACTCTAAATGATGCCCAACTGAACTACACAACTACCCGAAAAGGAACTGTTAGCCATCGTTTTTGCCTTGGATAAGTTTAGATCCTACCTATTAGGTTCTAAGGTCATAATCTTTACTGATCATGCTGCTTTGAAATATCTTTTTTCTAAATGGGATTCAAAACCTGTATTGATTAGATGGATCATGTTGTTACAAGAATTCAAGTTAGATATTAGAGACAAAAAGGGTACAGAAAATGTAGTAGCAGATCACTTGTCTAGGCTTGTTGTGGATTCCCCTGACGATTCCACTCTTGTTAGAGATAACTTTCCTGATGAATAATTATTCTTTGTTTCCCAATCACCTTGGTATGCAAATATAGTGAACTATCTTGTTACTGGTCGATTACCCAACATTGGGGGTAAGCAGGATCGTTCTAGGTTTTTATCCGAGGTTAAGTATTTCTTTTGGGACGATCCTTATCTGTTTAATTATTGCACATACCAGATTATTAGGATATGTATACCCGAGAGTGACCAGTCCAGTATCATTTCCTTTTTTCATGATCATGCTTGTGGGGGTCACTTTAGTGCTAAGAAGACTGCTGCTAAGATATTGCAGTGTGGATTATTCTATTGGCCTTTGTTGTTTAAAGATTCCCATAGTTATTGTGTTTCTTGTAATCGTTGCCAGAAGTTAGAAACCATTTCCCGTAGGAATATGATGCATATGAACCCTATTTTAGTAATTGAGGTCTTTGATGTGTGGGGCATTGATTTTATGGGTCCATTTCCTAATTCTTTGGGTTATCTTTACATACTTGTCGTTGTAGACTATGTGTATAAGTGAGTTGAGGCGGTTCCGTGTAAATTAAATGACCACAAGGTTGTACTCCAGTTTTTGAAAGATAATATACTTGCATATTTTGGTACATCGTGAGCTATAATTAGTGATGGAGGAACACACTTTCGTAAATAGGCCATTTTTACTTTTAATGAAACAATATGGTATTACCCACAAAGTAGCTACCCCGTATCTCCCACAGACTAGTGGTCAGGTAGAGGTTTCCAATAGGGAAATTAAGCGTATTCTATAGAAAACCGTTAATCCTAATAGGAAAGACTGGTCGTTGAGGCTTATTGATGCCTTATGGGTTTACCATACTGCGTTTAAGACCTCCATTGGAATGTCACCTTATCGTCTAGTATTTGGAAAGACATGTCACTTACCTGTTGAGTTAGAGCATAAAGCATATTGGGCTGTTAAGCATCTAAACTTTTCACTTGACAAGGCAGGAGCTCACAGAAAGCTCCAGCTCGATGAGCTGGATGAGATTCGTAGAGATGCATACGATAGTTCTAAGGAGTATAAGATCAAAATGAAACTTGTGCATGATAAATATATTTTAAGAAAGTTTTCTCTAGGTCAAAAAGTTCTTCTATATGATACTCGTTTGCATCTATTCCCCGGGAAGTTGTGCTCTCGATGGACCGGTCCTTTTGTGGTCCGCACTGTTTTTCCTGGCGATGTTGAAATTGAGACACCAGATGGTAGTAGTTCTTCAAAGGTTGACGGTCAGAGATTAAAGCCCTTTTTAGATCCTTTTCCTACAGGTGATGTTAAGGAGGTCCATCTGGAGGACCCTGTTTACCTTGATTGACCATCGAGGTATTTGGTATTTGTATGTTATATATTATTTTTGCTATTTGTTTTTTTAGGTTTTTATTTTTATTTTCCTCGTTATTCTCCGTGGAAGGATTGTTACGCTTCACTCAGGTACTATCTTTCTGACTTCTCTCTTTACTGAATCCTCTTGTTACTCATACTTTTGGTATTGCTCATTAATTAGAAACATTTAGGTTTAAGTTTGGGGATGGGGAAGGAACATTTTGTTAGCTTTTAGTTGCAATATCTAAACTCCAGTGCCTAGAAGTTTGTGTCAATTAAGGACTGCACCAGCCAGTCTAAGTGGATGGAAGCATCTTGGTTGTAGGAGTTGAGGAACCCAACAATAGAGTCTATACATAAAAGCACAGAGTTCCGGTGTTAGAATTAACATGGTAGTTTCACCTTGTCTCGGAGTCGTCATCATATCACTTTCTATTTTTATTTTATTTATTTTGAAAACTTATATGTTTCTCTAAGTGATTTGGTGGGGCACATGCATCGAATTGTTACCACTGCTGGGATGAAGTAGAGTGATTGAGTTACTAAAAAAAAATGATTAAATAAAAAAAGATGAACATTCGGATAGCAATATGTGTGTGTTCTCCCCGTCTCCGTCGCCTAAACAAGGGTGGAATGTAGGATCCATGGAAATCACCATGTAATCTGCTGACAAGAAGCATATGCTTGGGTCCAAAAGATCTAATCATATTGTTAGTTCTAAAAAAAAAAAACAGACCATCAGACCAACCAGAATAAATTGTTCAATAAAATCGACCACTGGTTCCCTTGTATATGCCAGCAGAGTTGATCTAGAATTAGGATTCTATTAGTTCCCTTGTATATGCTAGTTGTGTTGATATTAGTCTTGACCAATATCTCAATCTATTAGGATAGGTTCATCCTGGAAGTGGCCTTTAAACAGATATGGGAAACACCTTTCACCTTAGTCAACATCATTGCAAACCATCAATTATCTCCATATCCATCTTCTTAATCTATTCACATGTGATTGTGGTTTGTTGACTCCAGATATTGATGTCCATAGTGCGAATCTGAGTAGAGCTCTGTCACTCACATCAGGGTACTTCCTCTTGTAGTCAATGAGAGTATGCAAACCAAGGAGATTCTTTAGTGCTTTCCAAGGTTCTGCATAGATAGCTATGGTTTGGAATAAAATTTTTATGGGTATACTTCTTGTAAACCCTCCCGAAACTAACTCGGCCACAAGGGCCACCTAGGGGTTGAAATACTTGTTGCACACGCTAAGTGCAATCGCGTTGCCTCCAACAGTGAGCTTGAGGACAATGTTAGGTTTGGGGGTGGGGAAGGAACATTTTGTTAGCTTTTAGTTGCAATATCTAAACTCCAGTGCCTAGAAGTTTGTGTTAATTAAGGACTACACCAGCCAGTCTAAGTGGATGGAAGCATCTTGGTTGTAGGAGTTGAGGAACCCAACAATAGAGTTTATACATAAAAGCACAGAGTTCAGGTGTTAGAATTAACATGGTAGTTTCACCTTGTCTCGGAGTCGTCATCATATCACTTTCTATTTTTATTTTATTTATTTTGAAATCTTATATGTTTCTCTAAGTGATTTGGTGTGGCACATGCATCGAATTGTTACCATTGCTGGGATGAAGTAGAGTGATTGAGTTACTAAAAAAATTATTAAATAAAAAAAAAGATGAACATTCGGATAGCAATATGTGTGTGTTCTCCCTGTCTCCGTCGCCTAAACAAGAGTGGAATGCAGGATCCATGGAAATTACCATGTAATATTCTGACAAGAAGCATGTGCTTGGGTCCAAAAGATCTAATCATATTGTTAATTCTAAAAAAAAAAAACATACCATCAGACCAACCAGAATAAATTGTTCAATAAAATCGACCACTGGTTCCCTTGTATATGCCAGCA